>JAMKCH010001533.1:0-158939 GCA_023653785.1 Ophioderma brevispina
AACATTTGTTTTCCATTGCTGTAAAGCATATAATCAGAAATAAAAAACTTAATCTTTGCTCCTTATAGCACCTGGCCTTTGAGAAGGGAAAGAGGGGGCATATTTGGGAAGGGGGTTTACTTACCACGTCGGGGAGGGGGTTTACTCGGGGGGGGGGGGGGGCTGCTGGTAACAATGTCACACCAAAGTGCTATTATAGCTGACAAACACTTCAATTTACTTGTATAAAAATAGCTTCACTTCTGGATAAAAGAAGCTGCCATCATTGGTAAACCCGGCATGTACATCGCAAAGTTGTCATTGCTTACTTTTATCCATTTATTGTGGCTTTTAATCGGCTAAAAAAACATTGCGCAACCAGACGGCTGATTTTTGCAAACCTTAAGACTCTGTCATTTTACATACGCTTAACAAACCGAAACCATCCTAGAGTGTTTTAAAGCTCCATCCACACTTACCTTATCTTGCCTCTCGAGCAGATCCTCCCTGCATCTGACCCCCCCCCCCCCCCCCCCGCTCTGCATAGACACCAAACACTAGGCCATGGTGCCTGCCTTTAGTATCACCACGGTTTTTGAAAACAAGTTTACAAGATCCAATTGACTTACCGAAGTCAGGTGGAGGTCCTAACTTTTTTCGCTGTCTGCTATACACATCTCGTATAGGTTTTTCACACCACTAAATGCCTGCTCCCATTCAGTCCTGTACACAATGGGGAGATGTAAAACGTCATTTCTCCTCCATGGAACATCTCAGACCTTCAAAGCTAACATTCTGCGTGAAGATCATCATATCTCCTACCCAATCACTCATGACATTAGGGTAGTTATCCCAAATTTTCCGAGCGCCTGGACTACCAATACTAGAATGCACCGTTGATCCTGGATGTCACAGCCACTTTTTTCAGTCGTGTTCCCTGTCAGAATAATACGGTAAAATTGGTTTGTCGGAGCAAAATAACATAATCAATGAACCCACCTTATTTGAATTCTACAGATTTTATACTTAATATTGATAGCACCATGATTTGTCAACCCAATCTCGCATTTCTCTCAGTTTTAAGGGTATCTAGGCGAGGGTCACCAAAAAAAAACCACCTCAATTTCAGTGGGGCTGACTTACCGGTTTTCTTCTACGTTATTTTACTGGTGTGATCCTAGGCAAAAATAAAAACGAATTTGTTACTGTATATTTTGAAGGGGGTCAATATTAACCTTGCCAAATGGGGAAGCCTGTAAAATTGCGAGACTTTTCCAAAAGTATGAAATTTGGATGTGCCCTTGATGCTTCAATTATTGGACACATATGCTACAGTTCTTTGATATGGCCGACAAGCATGCCTCAAGACTAGGGCAATTCATATATTTTTTTTAAACATTAAAACAAAGACGTTACATGAATGAGTCTAGAATGCAGCGATATTGTATCAGCAATCAGAATGGATGGTATGTATTCAACAATATTTTTGAGACATTTTTGTGTATAATTGGCTTTTAAAATATGCAATTTGAAATAGGTTAGTGGTGTTTCTGCCATATTTAAAGGCCGTGCCCTTGCAAAATGATCCTATTGTTACCTCTGAAAATATTTGCTTTATTAAAATGTCATTAATCAATACTACACTACAATACAACCCTTCCGTTGCCCTACATGTAGGATGTGACAATTAGTAAGGGTAGTTTAAAATATCTGCCTCTGGTTATTGTACAAAATTAGGCCTATTAATTCGCCTAGGAGGACGTGTCTGCAGTCAAATCCAGTGTGGACCACATTTAGCTTAAAGACCACTATCCGTGATTCACCCAAACATAAAAAAAAATATTTGAAATTTGCAAGAATCGCTTAAAAGTGAAGTCTAAGACTGTATTGCTCTCATAATGTCTATTGTCCCCGCGCCGAACGAAGTTCGGGAGCGGACTATAAATGGGCCTCCGTCCGTATGTCTGTATTCCGTTTTTATGTCCGTATGTATATCCTATTATGTCCGTGATACAAATGTTAAACCCTGGAACCTTTGGGCTATCTTTTTTGCTGATTAGCTTGAGTTTGCCAAACTGTAGGGTATATTGTTGAGGGGAAACCCCCTACTAACCATGTGATTCATACCCCAGGTCCTCCCCTGGTTCTGTCCTGGGGTAGGGGGAAAGTCAAGGGAAAGGTCCATATTTGCACAGTAATGTCAACAGTGTGACCATATTGTGTACATTTAATCTAGAGTTCTGTGAGGGCTACGATGATTAACTTGGTGGAAAGAACGTGTTGGGAACCTTCTCGACCTGATTAGATTTTGGGTGTAAAATATGCTATTAAGTATCTAATTTGCATAATTTATGAAAATTTTTCCCCGCAAGGCTTGTGTACAAGTTTTCTGGAGTTCTGAAAGGCATATAATGATGCACCTTGGTGGAAGGAGCGTGCTAAAGAAGTTCTCGACCTGATGATTTTGGGCGTAGTTTCGGGCAAAATTAAATATGCAAATGAGGTATTAATATGCAAATATCCAGCATAATTGCTAAGTGGGGGGCAAAATATACCACAACAAAGGTATTAACTATATATGTAGTACCCATTTTTTCATTGAAAGGTATTCTTTTTATTTTGTGTTTACATGTAGGTCAGCTCTTTTGGGTGCACCTGTTTACTTTTCTTGAAAATGTGAAATACTAAAATTCGGTGTTTTTTGCCGCCCCGTCTCGTAGACCTCCGTTGGTCCCAAATTTAAAATGTGGTCCCATGATTTTTTCAAAAATATATTGCCAAATTGAACTGAATTATCATATTTTTTACTAAAATTTAGTAATTTTCAGGGATTTTTTGCATGATGAATTTTAAAGATTTCATCGAGTCCATTTCACCAAAGGTAACACTTTTTTTTCCAAGTTATTTTTGGCGAGCTATGTGGCCAAAATTTAGGGTGGCCTGGTGCAGTTTAGTTGTCACTTATTGATCGCGATATTTGGCGGGAGACATATTTTATGCATCGCGTAAATACGAGTTCGCCTTGTTTCCAACTGAAATATTGACAGAAAAGGAAGAAGACAACAGTGTTCAAAGATAAGAATCTCCATTCAATTACATGTTGTAGTAAGTGTCCGTACGGACAGTAATGACTAAAATATGCAATTTTGTCCTTATTAGGTTGCTTTTAACTTATCACTTGCAGGGTATGTTAGGATACCTATACTTGTTACAAAATGCCAAAATCTGATTTTTTTATTTTTTTTTTATTTTTGGATTTAGCAAATCACTGATACTGCCTTTAATGTAACTGTGGACAGGGCATGAAATAGTTTGAAATCTAGACTTATCCAATCACAGAGTATGTCTTGCTTTAGAGTGGCAATGAAATAGTTCATGTAATTGGTCACCCTGCCATCTTGGAGTAGAAAAAGAGCCTATCATGTCTATATGTACCACTGGACTATATAAGTGGAAATATTTATGCTACATTAATTTTCTTGCTTTTCACCCACTTCTGAGCATGTGTGAAATTAAGAACATGCAAAAAATTATAATTTTGTAAGTCTAGGGTAGCTGAAAAAAACAAATTTAAATAAACATAGGTGTACATGCTAAAAATGGAGAAGCATGAAAAATTATGCGAGCGAAAATTGCCACTTTTACAGTATAGTGGTAGCCTCATCCCCTAGGTTGAAGACAAGTTTTCTATTGAAAAATAGTACTGTATAAGTGGAAATTTTCGCGAGTTTATTTTCGTGAATTTCGCGAGTGAACATAAATCACGAAAATAAAAACTCGCGCAAATTTTTGCAATTTATTTGTATTGCATTCATGTCAATACTGTGAGATTAAATTCTTGCGCGTTTGGCAAAAAACTGCTAAAATCGCGAAAATATCTGTACGCGGAAATTTCCACTTATACAGTACAAGGCAGCTATTGGTTCAAGCAGTGCTTGCGCTACTCTTGCTAATTAGAAATAGTCAAAACTCAAGGACACTATTTTGATATGAAGGCAAGCACAATTAAGTTTATTGCTGGCTGATTGTGTCATAGGTATGAAGCCTTTGTGGAGGAATGTTGCAGTGTAACGTAATCAAACCACACCAAAACCTGCTTTAGAATTTATTTACATTACCACATCTAGCACTTTTGTGCTTTGTTGCTTGATTTTTTTTTGCTAACAATATTGGTCCTACAGCTATATGCAGGTGATTTATTTTTTCCTCTAAAATTTCAAAACTAGAAAATTACATATGCATTTCTATGAGCATATATTCAGAATCAGCATGCAAAATCAATTGAGTCCAAACAAGCCTAGTCTTAGGTTTTTGAGAAGGCTTCTCAATGTGTGCCATCATTTGTGAAGTCATCACTTTAATTTCTCAAACTTAGCAAGTTTCAAGGTGGCAAATCTCCAAACAATTGCAGTTTGTAATTGTCAGCTTGTTTTGGCATGTATGATACATGCCCTGGTCCATCCGATCTGATACCAAGCCCAGCTCACTTCATAAAAACTGACATGATTCGTCACGAATCACTTTCGGTGGGCTTGGTACGAACCCACTTTCTGTATAGTTTGAACACACAAGCCTACGGGTCCATTTTTTAAAAAAAATAGAAAGATGTAGCATGTGTAGAGATACATCGCTATGTAAACCCAAACGTGAGAACCCAACTTTTATTTATTTGTTTGGATTGAAAGTATATATTCCAGTATTCAAATTAGGGTACCAGTCAAGGCAGGAAGCAAATACTGCCATTCCCTGGACAAAAATGCTTAATATCAGATTTACAGAAAGTAAGTTCAACATTTTGTGTCAAAAAAAGCTCTAATTTTTCTCATTTACCCTGTAAAATCTCCGGGATAAAAGATGTTTAACGATGGTTTGAATGTAATGATCAATATGCCTGAATTTTGGTCAACTCACTCTTGCACATCTCCATGTACTCGGTGGAGGCTTACAAAATTCTGTTTTTTGGCTTTCACAGCAGGATAGGGTCTAAGGAGCAGGTTATCCAATCAAATGAAAACTTAAAATAATTAAACGGGGTCTCCCCCTTTAAGGTCCACTGTTTTGTGCCCTGCAGCGATTTAGTTGTTCAATTTCTTAAGAAATTCATAAATGGGGTTGTGCATTTTCAAACCAATACTTGAAAATCACCATGAAAATAATAATATTTGCTTGATATATGCGCAATTCCAAAAATTATATAGTGCTTTACAAAAAACAAAGAAACACATAATTAAACCCAAATACAAGGCAGACACCTATGCACATGAAAAAAAGTCTTAAAACATGTGGGTTTTGAGGTTACTTGGGGATGATCGAATGGTAAGAGGGATCTTGTTCCAGAGTTTTTCGGTCTTGTATGCTGAAAGAACTGTCACCATAATTTTTTCTGTTACTTCCTGGGAACATCCGAGACACAGACCGTCAGAAATGATCGGAGCCCCTCCCTCAATGGAGTGAAATTGAAATGGAACTAGAGAGGTACAAACGGTGGAAGTGCTTTCAGACCCTTGTAGTGTACGAAGTATTTAAAAATACCGCATGTCTATTGGAAGCCATGGAGATTGGTCAAAGTAAGACAAAGAGGAATTTGGGACTTAAGATAATCCGGCCGGCCTTGTTCTGGAGACTTGTAGTCGTAGGATGTCAGCTTTTCTTGCATCCAAGAATGAGAGATTTGCTACATTCAACTTTGAGAGAACAAGGACACGCATGATGTATTCCATCCAGCCACTCATGCCTTGTCATGAGGGCAGTGGTTAGGGCTTCCATATACCTGTGGTCATATGGAAAGCATCTCAAAAGCAATAAATGTCCAGAACTATATAGGATCTACCAGCAGTGAAAGGGTTCAACCTATGAATTATACATTTTAGGTGATGCTCTTGAATTTTAGGGGCATTTTGTGTCCACACCTCATCCGCCCCCGACCGGGGGGGGGGGCACTCAACTTTTTCAGGTAGGGATATGCGGCCCCGATTTCCGAACTGGGAGCTTTGGGAACGGATTTTGACTTCCGAAAGTGGGGGGCTTGTAACTAAAATTTTTGAAAATTACAGGCTTGGGAGCGAAATTGGCTAAAGACATTCAGCTTCTGAGCCAAAATTTGCTGAAAGGGGACCTTCAGAAACTCAACTTCAACTTCTTCACCTCTACGAATATGCTTCAACTGGGGGTTCTTGGGAACTGCTGGAGAGATGCGAAAAGGGGGTCTTAAGGGCCGCACATAGACCAATACCTTTTCCAATTTCAGTGCCACCCCCCCCCCCCCCCGGGCTCCGGCTTTTGCCCCACAAAACTTGAGATTTTACATCATTTTAACCATTATCCTTAGTATGCATGTGTGGCCCATCTTACTTGCAACTTTGGATCTATCTGTAGAAATTCGCATTTAGAATTAACAGTAACATTAAGCTATGGAACCTGTGATAAAAAGCATTTGCTCATAACTTAAACCGGTCATCAACTGAAATTTTGGGAGTAAGCTTTTCCCTCACAATATCTAGCGAACCACAATAAAAATTGCTAAATCATGATATGCACCTTAGTAACTGCGGAAATTTTACAATGTGATTTTTTTGTGGGAAAAATGACACAAAAACAGATTTGTAATCTTTGTCTCTTTGAAATATAGGTTACTTGCTCTGAAAAACTACTAACATTTTGTATTTGGCTTGAAAAGTATCACATTATAATATAGTAACAGAGTCTGTACTTCTGGACACAAGGGAGTCAATAAATAAATGATAAACCTTTAAAGGTTTGATTTTGCAATATGAGACCTAGACATAGGGTAGCTCTCCATTGAGATTAAACTGAGTTTTAAGTTAAGCCGAAAAAGGGTTATCAATAACATGACTATTTCTTTTCAAGTAATTGAAGGCCTTGTTTTCAATACCTGTGCAACAAGGATTCTCTTCTTTGGGACGAAGAAAGAGAAAGAAAAGCTTTTCCCACAATTAGCTAAAATGCTATGTGCTACACTTTTTTGTGTTGTGGTAAAAGGGCATGACAAGAAACCTCCAAATGAAGCGCCAAAAGCCTCCTTTCTAGCTGGAACATACCCAGCTGCCTTAGTTTTTTTTTTAAAGCAAGGTACTATGTGTGTTTTTTAATTGCATTTGAGGGGTGGGCAATATTTTCCATTTTTTCTGAAAACTAAATTAGGCCAAAAGTAATCATGTGTCTCAGCTTCACACGCACATTGCTTTCAAAATTAAATTTATTTGTGTTTTATTTCAAAATTTCGATTTTTTACATTTTTTTCATTGTTTTTTAGTGATAGTGATTTCAAAATAGTTATTCATATATTTTTTGATAGTGTTTTTCTGCAATTGTGGCACAGTGATTGTCTAGTGAGGGTCCAACCGAGAGTGCAATTGTGTTACAAATTGGCACGGCACAGGTTTGCAGAGATTCTTTTGCTGTAAGATTTAGCGAAAAAATAGTCGAAGGGTACATTTGAGGACCGTGGCAATTATGTATATTTTTCTAAAAACACCAGAATGCCACTTAAAATTTAAAAATATATCACATAGGATCCTAGCTTTATTTTTGGAAAAAAACCCCCCCTTTTTTAGGCCTTAACCTTATCGACACAGGCAATTTTGGTATATTTGATAGCACATAAGTCAGTGGCTTTAGACATGCCATCCCAATGCTTGCCGTTTTATTGGGAAAAGCCATCTAAAAATACTCAGCAAAGAAAGGCTGTTTGGCTATAGAAGCATTTTTCATGCTGATTCAAATGCCCTAGAAACGAAATAATTTTGACCTTTTTGAAACAAAATTGTACAAATTTTGATCATTCAGCAGCGACTGGAGTCGATTGCCGTGTTCGAAGGATTAAGATAGGTCCAGAACGGAATGATTGCATAGTGCTATGTAACAAATCTAATCTCACAAACCGTTTTTTTGTTTAAATAACTCTAAAATTTGCCAAAATCTGAAAAATAATCACAATTTGCTCACTTCACTTATAAAAATGGTTGATTTTATATGCATGCAGCAAATTTAAAAGAAACACCTCAATATACTAAGCCACACTGAGTGCCCATAGAACCAGATAAACACATCCAAAAAGTAACTCCCTACCCCTGAAATTGGTCAAGTTCAAACTATACATCATATTATACATTGGGGGATATAATTGGTAGCGGTGTTTATTTAAACAGGCATTTGGATGCCTCATTTGTGGCATCGACCGAGTATTATTAAAGTTATACCCACTTGACCGAACCCACCCTAAGATTCAAAAATTGCAGTTAATTCTATTGACAGTCATACTGTTTACAGATTGAAATCAGTGCGATCATGTTCTCTACATGACTAATTTGCCTGTTAAGTTATAACCTAAACTATAACTATAGGGTTTACTACAACTTCTAAATCTTGGGGTGGGTTCCATCAAGTGAGCCTAACTTCAATACTCAATCGATCGTCACAAATGTATCAAAATACACATAATACCGCACCGCTTCCAATTGTCGACATTTATATAGCGCCTTTCACAATGTATCAAGGCCCTTTTACATTTATTCCGCTGCCACTAGAATGTCAGCTGCCTTACAAATGCCCAAGGCATACTCATCATACCTTTGGGCGGTGCTCAATGGACAATATTCCTAACAGCTCCCCATTTTTGCACCTGGGTGGAGAGAGGCAAGCAAGGTAAAGTGCCTTGCCCAAGTGCACAACACATTGGCCTCAGCGGAACTCGAACCCAGGACCTTTTGGGTCATGAATCGGTTGTTGTATCCACTGGACCACATGTGCCCTCAATTATATACCATGATGTAAAATACAATGTATTGTTTGAACTTTTTTCAAAATTTCAGTCAGGGGTGGGGAGTTTCTTTTTTGGATGTTTATTTTTTTGTTGCCATTTTACAGTGCAACGGTTTTGGTGTTGGCTCTGGCTTTTACAAGTTGAATCATTTTCATTCAAAGCCTGGCTGCTATCTATGCAGGCTTGAATACAGTACAAATGTTTGTTCGAAGGTACATTTTAGACAAAACCAGAATAAAATGATATTAATTTAAAGTGACACCAATGTGGACACTGATTTAGAATATTTATTGCACTAGCTTCATTTTATGCAAATTTCACCAAATTTTGTCGGACAAACAGGATTTAGTCTTTAAAGTGTACTTTTATATGGTCTCTATGGTGATAGGATAAAGAGTGTGTTATAAAATGCAAATCAATGACTTTAGTAGGCTTATATGACAAGATTTCTCAAATGCATTTTGCTGATTTACCTTGGTTGATAGTCTTTTTTTTTTATTGCATAAACCTATTAAAAATTATGATTTCAATATTCTGAAATGTTGACCTTTAGCTACCTTTTCTGACCTTATGATGAAACCTGTGTGATGTTATTAGGGTTGTTAAAACAAGGTAGAAGTGATAAATTAGAAAAAAATACCATCAAGTTTTTAAAGCAATAATAGCACTTTAGAAGTGCCCCCAATTTTTCAAATATTTTTAGATTTTTTGCACAGTGCTAGTAACTATACCTATGAATGGTAGAGCTTAAAATTCTCTTTCGCAAAAGAAAGAATTTTGTAATCAAAATAATTCATATCCGAGATCTCTGATAAATAATTCAAATGGTTCCTTGAATTGTCCTTCCAATATGATATAGCTGCGAAATTGTGACTGCTCATCCATTAGTTGTTCTGTCGGGGAGCTTTAGGGCACTGTCACTATCAAGACTCTTAATTTGAAAATTGGGGGCACTCTTAAAATGTACCCTCCCTCCTGTAGTGACTGGCATGTTGGTCTAACTTTTTAATACCTACAATTAACTTTGATAAATGAAGTGTTTCACTTGGGTAGAAATATAAAACTCCAGTAAAATGCTTGTCATTAAATTTTGAGTACCCTATGTTTTTGGGATGAATGAGTATTTCCATCACTTTATCTGAAGAAAGAAGGAATTATTTTTTTCTGTTATTTTAGACATTGTACCAGTTTATATTACTACAACATGTGCAGGTCTTTTCCCATCCTGTCTGCTTTTGTTCTTAAAATAACAAACTGCCGGTTTGGAGCAAAACCTAATTTGCATCAAATTAAGCATTGTGTGTGCAATAAAGGAATGGCACATCATTAAATTTACTCCGAGTCTCACACAGATTCTCCTGCCTTGGTCTGACAATATTCAATCCTTGTTCTGTGTATGATAATTATGAAGTCAGGGTAATAGGAAATGTAAAATGAAATTTCTTGATGTAGATGTGGTTGTTTTAATTCCTGGAACAAGAAGATTTTGTAATAGGTAAAAAAAAAATTACATTTTGTATTGAAATTTTAAACACTAGGAGATATTTATATTTTACAGGCCATGGGATTAGTAGCATAAAAAATGTAAATTAGATATGAAAATGAGCTTAATTGGTAATCATATTTGCTCAAACTCTGAAACCATACATTAGATAAGCAAAATTCCTTTGCTACATTAAAGACCACCATGGCAAGCATCTTTGTAATGAACACAATTGCTAAAATATACAGTTACATAATGCAGATGTGCTAATATATGCAAAATCCCTTTGCTACATGACCATCGTGGCATGCATCTTTTGTGCAAGTGCTTAAAATGATATGCAAATGAGCTAATTAAATATGAATTAAGTGTTTGATTTGCTAAAACATAACAGACATACAAACTTCATTTGCTACATGAAAGAGACCATCATGGCGGGTTCTGGAATGCACATTTGGGGGTCCAAGGTTATGTGGGCAGATTAAAGTGCTTGTTCCGATCGTTTTGGGGGCCCCCCCATGATTTAACCGGAAGTGGTAAATTGATATGCGGATTTTGATGAAAGGCCGTATTTTTCTCATTCCTTTCCTGAAAGTTCAGCTTTCAAATCCATTTATTTTTGTCTTCGAAGATATAGATAAAAAATACCGTTTAGTGGTAACCATCAATATATCACAGTAGTGATAGGGCATTTTGCTACTAGATTATCGCGTGTAGCACAAACCCGCAAGCCGGTTTCCCCCGGTACTTAATAGTCAGTGGTACAAGTGTCAGGCTCTCATATAAGTAGAGAACACCGATAGACGAAAGACAATCGGACACGCACCTTTAAAGGGCATTTAAAATGTTCAAAGGTAGTAGGTGCCCTATGTTGGGCCCAACCAATTTCACAAGCTGGTCAGAAAAAACCTACCCAATAATTTGCAATTCCGAGGCAAGGTTATTTCTTTTCTATATTGTGAACCCAGCATGTTCTCCAAATAAAGTTCACTACATTATTATTATCATAAAAACATAAAAAGAAAAAAATAAAAAGTTTTTTTGTTGTTGAAAATGGAAATTATCGATTAGGTTGGTTTTTTTCAGATACCTTTAGTTTAAATCAGTACATTCCTCAAAGTTGATTAAGCTAACTTATCTGTAAACATTTTAATATCATTTGGTGTGGTTGACAAAGTGGTTTGTATTTGAGGCTGTGTGGTATGAGATGAGGGAAAATTGCACATCAGATTTTGAGGGCAACATGTTAATTAGCTAATTAATTTCTGTATATGTATTTATTGTAAATTCTATGAGGATGGTACCTCCAACTTATGAAAGCTTATAGCCAAGGCTTCCATGCCCATATGTTGGCTGGTGACATTGCATATTTAATGAAATAATTTGCATAATTTAGGCAGAAAATAGGAAATTTAATACATAATGAGGTTTATAGTAAATGATATGAGGATGGGACCTCCATATTCTAGGTTGCAGCTTAAGGCTGCCCAATGCACCTGGTGACATTGCATATTTGATTAGATAATTTGCATAATTTATGCAAAAATTATTCAAAATGGTAGTTGAAATTTTGCATTGGAGCAAAGTACTAAATTCAGCCTTTATTTTATTTTGAAATATAGGCACGTCAAAAATCATCTTTTTTCACTTTAAGACATTTCTGTAGCCAAATACAAGGTTAGATATCTATTGTTTGTCTACTCTATATGAAATCACTACATGAGATCCAACAAAGCTAGACTAGATATTTCAAGGCATCCATTTGCTTCACTTTGGATAACCTTAAAGGGCCATAGTCTGATCACTAATAGCCTCAGAAGAAAGCTATTTTTTTATTTACCCTGTGAAATCTTAGGGCTAAAGTATGTTAGGTTTGGATGTTATGAGCGAAATGTGCCCCATTTTTGTTGATCGATATTAATTTTACACAGTACTCTATGGGGATTACAAAATCAGTTTTTTAGCTCTCACATAAAATCGGTTGAAATATCGTTGCCAAACTTTAAAAGTGGGTTTTGGGGTGAAGGCAATTCTATCAAGATGAAAACATTATATACTTAAATTGGGTCATCCCCCTTCAAATTCAAGTGACCAGAATATTTTTCGAACTAAAATTGAATATCGAATAGGAATATGAAAATCTGCCCTTAAACAACTTGCACCAAAAATTAATAAAATGACCCAAACCACCAATATTGTAGATTCAACAATTGCTAATTTTACTTCTTCACACCAGGCAATTTAGAAAGTCCATTTTTTGAATGATTTACACCGAGTCTCGCATTCCAAAGCAATGGTGGTCATCAGCACTGCTATTGATTTAAAATATTGAGTACTAAGGTCAATTCTAAATGATCAATTTATTAATGAGTCAACTCACTCCTGTAAAAGGGACCATCCATAATTGTGTATTTGAATTTGAGGCAGGTTCGTTAGACACTTAATTAACGAGACAAGACGGGGCTTTATTGGAAGCTAAGGATCATTTATTGGGCAGTCAAGCCTGACGAAGTCAACAACAATGATGAACTGCTGATGTTATGCTAAGGTGATATCAGCTCTATCTCTTGATGGGGTTTATTAGCCCTTTTCCATCTGAAAACGTGTTAAAATTTTACAAACCCAATTCTGAAGATGACCAATCTTAAATCCTCAAAAGGCAGCCATTCTTAAAAGACATACTTAAGTATATATCAGGTGCACTTTAAACATGTTGTAATTCTATTTCAACTAAAATGACCAAAATAGAAGGCTTAAAAAGTAGATGATTTAACCACTTTTTGTAATTACTTGGTGTGCAATTAGAAGGGATGAGCCGTCAGCCGGAATAAACTCTTACGAAATGCATGCTAGGCTAATTCAAATTGCAGCAGGCATAGGGAGACAAATACAAAAATAACTGTGTACTTGGTGGTGGTGGCAGTTATTGATTATGTGTCTATATAAAAGATTTAGAAATGTTGTATACTGCTTAGACATCTATGCAAAATGTCATGTCTGCGTCTGGCACAGATACGACAACATTACACTGGTTTCAGATGTATAATACACATTTACACATCTGTGAACGGTTAATGTCGGCTTGTTGCTGTGTTTTTCTTATCTTTTATTAAACTGTTTTGTACACGTTTTTACGATCAATATTTCTTAAATCATGAAAATTATCGTCAAGTTTCTCTCTGAGCAATTCACATAAAAGCAAATCTGTAATCCAAATATCATTTTTAAGATATTTCTGTGCTATCCTGTATGATTGTGATGTATTGGACAAAAATCATGTTTTAGCCTTTTTATACCCCTGGTTTGAAAACCAGAGGGGGATTTTGCAATAGCACGCATGTCCTTATGTATGCCAGTTTTTGACATCTTCAAAAAATTAAAATCCCATTTACACTAGACTTGGGGTTAAAGTGCAATAGGGGTTCCTCCATGTGTGGATGGTGTCAAAGGTCATGGACCAAGGTCAAAGGTCATGGACCAAGGTCAAAGGTCATCTGAGGTCATGTTCAAGACTGCAGTCTTGACAGTCTTGACAAGTTTACTTGCAGTATTTTTCATATTTACCAAAAGCTGTTCTTTTCAAAATTTCCTGGATTAAGCTAAAATACAGGCATTGGGTGTTGATATTAGCCTTACTTTCTTTGGAACCACCCATACAGTCACACACCCCAGATTTCACAAAAGAGGCAAAATGTCTACTTTTTGCTGAATATTTTGATAAAAAGGCCAAAAATTTAGAGAAATTTTGACAAGAACACATTTTGGTGATGAGGTATTCAAAAGTCCAAAAAGGGCCATTTTAGGGGGTTAAGCCCACTTTGACCAAAAAAGTCTCATTTTTTTGAAGTCCCACACAAATAAAAAGTCCTGATTACAACCCTGAATAGCATTCCTTTCAAAGTGAAGGCAAATGCTATTACTCTGTTGTGCAGTTTAGGAAAGAAATATGATTAGACCAAAAAAAGTTTGTCTCAGAAGATATGTGAAAAATGTAATGCAAAATGCACCAGAAAAATATTTGTTTCCTGGAAAATGAATTAAATTTTCCAGAAAGCTAATAAACCAATTTCCTACCATTACTTCTTGATGATGGATTGTCAAAATTTCCTAATTTTTAAAGTCTTCCTCCAAATTTGGAAATTTCCTTGGAAGGAGCTGTCCAGACTCCTTTTTTCTGGGTGTGCATATAGTAGTTTGACCAAGCTGAATTATAAATAAGGGACTCAGAAGGTTGTTTAACAAAATTTATTTAATTTGAGTACCAGCATCTTTTAATCACTGAAATTTGACTTTTATATCCTCAAGCTATAAGCTATTACAGGCTTCTCTCTATTAAAGGTGGGTGACCCATTCATGGTCTGATTTTTCATAATGTTGTTTTCTCCCTTACATTGAAGCATTATCTCCAAAACATCTGATTGCAAATTTTGAGTTAAATTGGTCTAGCCCTTTGGATAATAGCATAACTTTGTGTACTAAACTGGACCATTGACCCATTGTATGGTTTGCCATTTGCAGGTAGAACCTCAAACTGGTATAGGAATAAACAAGGGTGTTACATAACAAGTGCATTCACTTCTAACAGAGATGTGGAGTTAATATTGAAAGAGCCAACATCATAGTACCACCAGATATTAACTATGGTGTATTTTGTCAAAACTTGATCATCTTGTCTGTCAATATGCATAGACTTCAAATGGGGTAATGTTTAATCTCTCACTAATTGTGGTATAGAATTATGAAAAAGCCAAGCCTTTTGTCAAAATAATTTTAAAAAAATATTGTATATGTCAACAATGTATGTGTGGTGAAACACCTGTTATCACTGCTTCCATGCATGTGATGACTTCCTCAGATCATCAAATAAATTCAACAATTATTCAAGATTCAGCTAACTTCATCTTTGCTGCTGCTCCTTCTCGGTTGCAAGATGATGCATATACTTACTATCTTTCACCATCATCTGCATAATTTAAGATTTCATCTCTTTAGCAAGTGGAGACTAGAACGTGTTGTTCAGGGTATACCAGGTATAGCAGAATAATCCCAGTAGTTAACCATGCAGCCAACTGATGATATCCAAAATTGTTTTAACAGCAGTGTTTGTTTTGAGACATTCTTGAAAAGAAATGTAACAAAAATGTTCAGGTGCAGTTAGCAGTTAGAATTTGCAAGGTGAACTTTATTATTATGTTAATCTCATTTCTGATATACAAAAAAATGATGCAAAAATTATACTTTGATTTTAAGTTAGGCGATTTGTTGAAGATAACTGGGTGACCTGATTGACAACCTTACCCCCCCCCACTTTACTCCATCAAAATTAAGATTTTGGTATTGGAAGAAAGTTCATATTTTTGTCATTACCCAGTGAAATTTGAGGCCCAGGAAATGTTTCGTTTTGATGTTATGAACAAAAACATCTCCAAAATGTGGTCGACCACATTAATGAACACACACACTGTCTTGTGGGCAAATTTAGCACATATTTTGCTTCTGCTATCCAATGGCTGGACCAATTTAATTTGTAAGCAGATGTTTTGGAGATAATGCTTCCATGTGAGGGAGAAAACACCATATGGAAAATTGGACTGATTGGGTCACCCACCTTTAAAGGGGCATTTTGTGATCTACAGCCTCGAAGAGTTGAGATTTTTTATATCATCTGATCCATGTATAGTATGTAATCTATAGTCTTACCTGCAAATCGATCTACTCTGGACAGAAATTACAACACAGTGGCCTATGGGGCACCGTGATTCTAACATCTATGTGCTCAGTAACATCTAAAATGCACCATCAGAATCAACTGATATTTTGGATATAGCCTTTTCTCAGGGATATCTAGTGAACCATCAACCAAAAATGAGGTGCTATGGTAACCAAATGTACCTTTTAGTGGGCACAAATTGCACTTGTTCCAATCACACAACTTTCAATTGCTTTTCTTTAGGTAAATTATGGGATTATTACACAAGAATACTGTGAGGTTTTCATGAACATGCACATCATTAATGATTGCGAGTGGCTAACTAATGGTACCCGAAGTTGTGTGTGATTGAATACATTTCTAAGTATTCTAAATATGTCAAAAATTAAGTTGAAAAAAAAAATTGGGCACATTTTTGTGGAAATGTCCTTGGTGTTTTAAAGTTTCATCATAACCAAGTTTAAAATTGTGAATGGGACTCCTAGTCTCTTTTTCCACAATTTACAATTTCATGATTCAGTTCACCAATTAAGCAATTCACAAATTATTTATTGTTCACATGTATTTGTAAAATTGGAATGGCAGAAATATCGTGTGTGATAAAGAACCTTGTGTTTTAATAATCGGTCAAAATATCTTAGATGAAACTTTACAAGACTTTAGAATATATAAAATGTCCTATTTAGTCCAAAAAGTAAATTACAATTTAACTTGTAATCTCAAAATTACGCAGTTTAATTTTAACAAATTAATATTATAGACACCCTATAGAAGCATGCTGCAATTTAATACATAGACACCACCCACTGCATTTCATCACCAATGGTTGCTATATGACTAACTTATCATAACCTAATTGTGTTCCAATAGTGCTCTGACATATGATTATAATATGAAATATTTAAAAAAAAAAAAAAAAAAAAAAAAAAAAAAAAATGTGTGTAAATGAAAAAAAAAAAAACAGTAAACCAAATATTGCAATAGCTACATAATCTTGCACCTTGAATTGGACTAATACTTTAATGGATGGTTTCCATCCTAGTATGCCATGGTCAGAAAATTGCACCTTTAATACCAACAAATGGGCCTACCTGGATTTGTTTTATCTAACTACAAAATTTATTCTTGTTGATAAATGATTGGTTTTAGATTTGGAATTCCAAAACATTACAATGGGACACCATCAACACCACACAAATGTCCTTAGAGAATAAAGTACTTCCTAAATGAAAGTACCCACGTTGCTGTTTGTGTTACTAATGTTCACATTTACAGAAGTGTTGCCAGTTCAATGATGATAGTCTTCCGGTGAATATTGGCAAAATGTGTCTTGCACATTTTAAATCCCAGCATAACAAATCTGAGGGAATCTAATCAGTTTAATTTCCTTTTTGGAGCAGTCCTGAAGTTAACTTTGTTCAGCAATTCAGATGACAAGGGATCTCTCTACGTCCGTCGATGACATCAAACTTCAGCAGTATAACATTCCTCGGATTGTAAAACTATGCCCATATTTCACTACCTTTTTTCTTAGAAATGTCACGTCATATTAAAAACACATTTAATTTTCTTATATGCACTTGGGGATTTTTCTCGGGTACATGAGAAATGATGTACTTTCCCCGCTAGGATCGCCCCCCCCCAGTTACATTAAAAAAATCTAATCCAAATTTAGGATTCTATAACACTATAAAGTTGTAGAAGTTTCATCATCACTCAATTTTGAATGACAGAGGTACTCCTATTTTTCAAAATCTAACATTTTATCATGCGATTAAGTCTCCACTTTGGGAAAGAGCAAAACAAAAATATATTGGATGAACTTCACAAGAGAATATATAATGTATTCCAATATAGCTAAAATGAAAGTTGATTTCGCTGTAATTCAAAAATAAGCAATTTAATTTAACAGTGTGGAACACCCTATAGAAACATGCTGCAATATTTAATGTCTCGACCCACCCACAACGTTACATCACCAATGGTAGCTATATGACTAACATAACTTACTTATGTGTCTAAATAGAAATGCATGTTATTGATGTTGAAATTCTTGATACTTTTAAACCAGCCTCAAATCAGTTAAATTAAATTCAAATTAAAAAAAACAATATGTTTATAAATTACCCATTTGTTGCATGTCAGCAAAAATTTATACTCCAAAGGATTGGGGGATCAATTGTCCTGCTTTATGTCCCCATTGACAGTTGTGGATTCCCATTCATATAGCAATTTTGAAGTTGGAGTCCTTTTCAGTGCGGATTTTAAGAGTCAGCCTTGTCAGCATCTTGACAAGGCCCCCCTAAAATTAGTGCTCTCAGGTCCCCCCCCCATCGCCACACCTTAGTCGCCTAAAGTGTGCGATATTACGTTGGTTCTTTATTCTAAGGGGCCCCCACCTTAACTGCTACAAGGGCCTTTGTTCTTCAATCCGCCACGCTGGTCATATGGGAATCTGCATATTTTAATTGGTCAAAAGGTCACCCAGATGGACCATGCACGGGTCAAAGATCTTCTGAGATCAAGTTTTAGATGACTACGTGTTAAGTTTTGATTTACCATGGGCGAAGAGGGTGAACACACTCAGTTTTGACTTCATGTGGTCTGAATCCCCCCTTAATTTTGACCCACACTTGGTTGTGGCAAGCCAGTCTTATCAACCCACTTTTCATGCACCTTTGCTTCAAATAAAGTCTTCATTACACAACTTACAATATTTTATTACATTCATTATTTATAGCATGTTTAATAATTTTTCAGTTTTCATTCAAGGGTCCTTTAGGCGACGAAAAAAGAAAACCCTGTTTGAACCGGGCGAGCGAACCTGTTCAAGTGGGTCGGTCGGTCGGGGGAATTTTTTCTTTTTTCATTTTTTTTCTTTTCTGGAGCTCAAAATTGGGCTAAAATAGCCCCAAAATCTGAAATATCAAGAGCAAAAATGAAATTTTGTTTACAAATTTCTAAAAAAAATTTTGCCAAAATTGATAATTTGGGATAAAAACAGCTGATGTTAAGATTTTTGGAAAAAACTAAAAAAAAAAAAATTTCTGCAACTGAAAAAACTTCAGGTCGGGCGGGCCACGTAAAACAGGGTTTTTATTTTTCGGCGCCTTAAAGGGGCATATTGCATGTCTAGTGTGTGTGGTTGTGTTTCATTGGTTAGGGTTGACTGTTTTTTGTAGCTGCGGCTCAATACCTGGCCAATTGCAGCCAACCTTGATCAAGAAGAACCACTGACCCAAGGTTCAAATGTGGCGTACTCCGATTTGTGGGTGAGAGGGCATGTGGGCCGATTAAAGGGCATTCTTTGCAAATCTATCCATATCTTTTTCGTTCGCAAATGAAATGTCTATTACCACTTTGGTCAGTATAAATAAGCACTTACCAGGCCCATACGAGTATGATCCACAGATTGGTTTTCAAAGTTATGTGGTGGAATTACATACAGCACTGACCTCTACACATGGATATCTGGTCAGAGTCACCGATTGAAACATCATGAAGTTGGTTTTTGGACCTCTACAATATGGCGGGAAACATGCATAACACCTTGTCCAACTATAGAACATCTAGGAATATTTGCACCAGCAGGTGTATGCAGTTTCCGCCATATGTTAGAGGCCAAAACCAACTTCCTGTTTCAATCAGCGACTCACACCCGCTATCCATGTGTAAGCGGTCAAGTGGTTAAAGGGTCATTCTTGTCATTTTGATAGGTGACTGGATTTTGTAAATTCCTGCCCAATTCTTTGGGCCAAATTGCACCAACTTCCAAACTTAATTGAAGAACCACTGGCCCCACTCCATGTTAGTGAGAATTCATGTGGGCCGTTAATGGGCAGACTTTAAATCTGGCCCATTGCTTTCCTGTTACTATCAAATTTTGGTCAGCTTTAGCACTGACCACAGGCCCCGTATGGAGGTTCCACCAGATTGGGTCAAGGGCTTGTGGGGTAGATTAAAGGGGTATTCTCTCATTTTGGTCAGGTTGACAGGTTTTGTATTTCCTGGTACTTTAATGGAATAATGTAGTGCATGAGTACCCTTGTGCAATGTCCCCACCCTGTATTTTGCACCAGGCCAAAGTGACACACCAGGAAAATCATGAGCTTTGCCCCTCTGAACACTGACCCCTGTTATGCTCTGAATCTTATATGGATCATTCAAATGTTCTTAGGAACCATAGACATTTTATGCTCACTATTGTTTGCATTGGATTGTTCACCCATTTTTCCAATACAGCCCGTGAATTGATAATGCGTGAACAGTTTAATGGTTTCATAATAGAAGACTTTGCCAAAATTGTAATCCAAACTCTTCTTACTATATTGATGTAGGAGTAGTGCATGCATGTTGTGAATGTTGCTCATAAATCACAGAATGTTGACATAAAAATGCTGGATTACTCTAAACAGAGTGCTCAATAGCAACATACTCCTGTGAAGCAAAAAGGCAGCTAAAGTTGTCAGTTAGCAGATTAAAATACAAGTAGACACAAATGTCCTACAGCATTTGCTTGCTTATATCACTGATAGTTATCCACCGTAGAGAAGGATACCCATATCATTCACCACAGTCCATTTCACCCGCATTTACCTTTCCATATAGATAATGCCAGAGTAAAAAGATGGGTTTACACCTATAGAAATTTCCTTCCCGTTTACGATGAATCCAAGCCAGTAGATTGGGGATTGTAGCTTGAAGTTACATGATTCATTTGAAAACATCAAACAATAAAACAAACATAACTCTTTTCTGCATCACAAGCTGTTTACAATTTTCACAACAACCCTCCAAAATGGTATTTTATTTCAAGTTCTATGAAACAAAGAAACTGGAAAAAACCTTTTCAACAGCAAACTATAAAGAATGAGGTTCTATATTTGATGAAAAAAAAATCACCTTTCTGCAGCACTCAATGGAATATAAAAATTCTATAAAATATATAAATAATATATCGTTTGCTGCCTAACCAGGAAAAGGTTGTAAGTGCAACAGAAACAAACGCTTTATGAAACCTACCCATCGGATGGGGGCCTTTGCTGGCCCAATCACAGTGATGAACGATATTTTTATGTAGTGCCATGCCAATGAGAATCTAGATGTGTATGCACAGCTGTTTTGAATGTCTCATTATCATGGCGCACACTTTTGACAACTAATTGAGTATTTTACCACCGACTTCATCCTATGTCAATTTTACAAAAAAATTTCATTGCGGAACACATATGATTTTTCTTAAAAATTTAGTTTTAAAACACGTCTCTTCTCTATGGAGAATGGGCATATAGAGGGCCCTATAACACAAATCGGACCTTTGTTTTCCTATGGCAAGATTTCCGCAATGGATATTTCGATTTTTGGAGAGATAATAATAGCTCTTGCATGTCCCACTTATATAAGTTTCAAAATTGTGTCGCCACCGTTAAAATTGCTCAAAATAAGATACTATTTGCATAGGGTCCACCGCTGTGCATGTCCTTGAAATCCGCTTTTCCTGGTATAGTGTCTGACACCTTTCACCCTGCTAGTCTTTTAATTTGTAAAGCTCCTTCGAATTCTATGGCTTGCTGTTTTAGTAGGATTATACTCTTAACTGCCAATCTGCCCCAACTAAATTAAACATTAGTTGAGTGTACGCTCGTACACGGTTAAAATCGGCCCATAGCTATATGATCTGTTAATATACAAAGCACATTGCCTTAGTTTATGGTACGGACAACCACTGAGTTGCCCCCTAATGAAAAAAATAGTAGGCTTCTCCGCTGTCTCTCAGAAAAAGAAGCCCTCAATTGAACCGAATTGCTTCTTGTCCAGTTCTCATATTAATATGATTGTGTTGACATCATTAGCCAAATGTTTTTAGTGCAGGATTCCGCATGTCGGTGGTAGATTGCGTGTTCATATCATTTTTTTATATGATATGAATAATGACCTTGTATAGCAGTCATGAACTGGACATATCAGGGCCACAAATTAAAGGTGTCTACAATAGTTTCACATATCATGTTTTTCCCTAAAAATTGAAAGTACAATTTTGCCCTGATTAAAGCTTTCCATCAAAAATATCCCATCTGAAAGGATAACCTGAGAACTGTTTCTTGATACAATATTGTGAAATTCTAATTTCTAGTAACGGAAAATACGAAATTCCCCTATTTTTACAATTGAAATATAAGCAAATCAAATCCCCTTTTTCTCTCTTTTTAAGACAATTTCGATAGCCAATAAAGGGTAAGAAATCTAGTGAGTGTCTAATCTATATATGAAATTACTTTCTGACCACTGGGCTGGGGGTGCTCAAATCTCTTGTTGCCTTTAATGAACTATTTGTAATGTGCATTTGTCAGGTAGCCATGGTCCAACTTATGCCCTGACCGTAAAGATATGAGTATGGACAACCTTTTTCTTCTGAAAATGATAGATAAGGGTGTGTAGAATAAAATCTGCCGGGTGCCACTTGGGCATAACTTGGCTTTTGAGAAATCCAAGATGGCGTCGCCATTAATGATAACTATCTATTCAATCCTATATTATCAAACTATGGAGTTACTATATAAACTATAGGACCCACAGAAAACAAATGCATGGCACTAAAATATGCCATATAACAGCAAAATACCTGCGATAAAAATAACATGAAGTACGATAGATTGTTGTTAGACACAATAAATGGTATTCAAACATGAACAATCAATCAATTGGCAGCCAAAAACGTGAATATCTTCAAAAAATAGCTTGACACAAATGTCTAAATATTACCTTCAAGTATAAATGATTGTGTCAATGAAACAATTAAAATGTACCATGATCATAACCAAGTGATACCAGGTATCCGGAGAAATCAACTGGGTCAAATTTAATTGAGTGGCAATATCACGTGAACACCCCTGTAATTCTTTGGTATTTTTGACAACTTTGCACCATATTAGTTTTATTTGATTGTTGGCGCATTTTGTAAAACAAATTGAAATGTATGTTTAGCATTTGTTTGATCAAGGTACATTTCTAATGTCATTGACACTTGATTTCGAATTTAAGGCTGGTAATACTTCTACATTTTGTGCCAAGTATTTTTTGAAGTGTTCACGCTTTTGGCTGCCATAATTGATTGACGTCATGTACAACTTTAAACGTATCAGAATACAATTTAATTGTGTCTATGCAACATAACCTAAGTATTTCTCATCTCGTTTGTATCGCAGGTTATTTTGCTGTTATAGGCATATTTAAAAATTATTGGTTTTGGCTCCATTTTGGAATTTGAAGTATGACTTAAATGTTACACGTGTCATACTCTTGTTCAATGATATCCATAAGATATCTCTAGTACCTCCATAGTTTGATAATATAGGGTTTGAATAAACATTATCATTTATGGGCGACGCCATCTTGGATTTTCTCAAAATGCTCAAGGTGCCCAGTGGCAACCCGGCAGATCTTATTCTACACACCCAATCTATCATGTCACAAAAAATGTGTCCAATACTCAACGTTACGGTCACATGAAGGTTCTACTGACTAATGGTTATGCCTGTACTTTAAAGGCACCATTTTGCATGTCTGTAACAACTATAGGTTTCCTATCCTTCCTAATTCAAGCCTTTTCTGCTGTTACATCCTCATGTCTCCTTGAAACTTTAAAAACCTTGAAGTTTTAGTCTCTCTAGCTCACATATTTAGGAGGGATGGCAAAACAATAGAGGATTCTCATTTAGCTGTGTCAATTGATTGAAAATCGGTGAGGGGTGTCATTCCACATAATTACACTTCTTATCCTCGCCCCATTGACAACGCCTCTGCTTGTTACTTTAATAATTCCCAATTCTAGTTCCAGCCCCGGAAAGAGCCTCTCTTGGCAACTCATACAGAAAGTCAACCTGATAAATTATATGAATCCTCTGAGAGACCTATACGCTGAGAAGTAACGACTCTACTTCTTCAGTCTACCAACCAGACTTGATCCAACCCTAACATTTGTTTTCCCAAATCTTCTAGACTGTCTTTGCTTCAGTTTTAAGGCATAGGTAGTGACAATAGTGTAATCTCCACCCTCTAACAGACTTTTATATCTGTTCTATTCCTTTTGTGGGTGCATGTTATCTTTAGCTATAAACAAAATAACCCTGCAAAATAGTCCAAAACAATATTCAAGACTATAACAATGTCAGAAATATTTGGTTTTTGTAATTTTTATCTATTGGTCAAGCTGATCACAAATCAATGATAAAATAAGTGATGGAGCAAACTATTTTTCTTCCTTTTGTTAAGACTTTAAAAATCATATACTTTTTTTAGGGGTAATAGTATGTTTTCAATTCAATTGTGGAAGTTTCAATTTTAGTGTCAGAAAACCTATTGTTTTACAAGTTGGACATCACTAGGTCACTAAGCAGTATTCACCAAAAGATGCACTCACATGCACATGCATGCACGCCCACACAACACACGCATGCAACACACCACACAACGGAGCTCACAACTATTCAAATCTATAGTTTGTTCCATCATGAGGGTGTGTGTGTGTGTAAGTTGGTCAAAGGTGCATCATAGATACCTCCATGTAGGTTAAAACTTTCAGGTCATTTTAGATGTCATGAAAGCAGGCGACACGAGTAGTTTGTTTTTTAAGTTTTACTATATAGTTTGAATTCAGCATTGAAAATGGGTTTCGCAATCACAGCATTGCTATTACATCTATCCACAATTTCAAGGTCTTCCTGTTCTCATCTCCTTTCAAGACAAGGTTTCAAAAGATTTAAGAGGCCGATGACCATATACTAAAAGATTTTCAAATCCTATAGCTACACTAAAATACATTCGGCTTAAGTTAAAGGCTCCATTTCAGCCAATTAGAGTTTTAATCCATCATATGACCTCAACTGTAACTCCGCCCACACTGTCGGCTTCACTGTCCTCAAAGGTTTTTGAATAATTCTGGTGTCATTTGGGGTTTCTTGCTTGGTATACAAGTCATATCTTTTTGTAGTTAGGGAATTGCTGTTTTCAGGTGAGGAGACATAATTATTGAAAGCATGATATGAAAAATTAAATTCCTTGTAATAAGTAATACCACATGTGACCAAAAGTCTCATCAAAAGGGACCTCTTGCCAGCCTAATTTGAATTATTGCTATTAGAAGTAAGATCTCAAATGATTTTAATTTTGTGGGTATAGGGCACTGTTGTTGCATTATCAACAGTCCTATTAAAGGTGCGTGTTCCGATTGTCTTCAAGACCCCCCGATTTACCCGGAAGTAGTGTCGATTTTGATATCAGATGAATGGCCATATTTTTCTCATTGTCGTCCTGAAATTTGAACTTTCAAATCCATTCATTCCCAAGATATAAACAAAAAACTGCCGTTCTTAATGGTTAACAATCAATATTAGCACAGTATTAAATAGGGCTTGCCAAAATACATTATAGATCCTACCATTCAAAACCCCCCCTGCGGTTCGGGGTTTAGAATTGGCTCGGATGTGTTCCCCTGCATGTCGTAAAAAAGGCGACTTAAATGGGGCCACCGCGGGTTCGGGGTTAAGCAATTGGCCCGATGTTTCCCCTGCATGTAGTAAAAGGACGACTAAAAAGGGGCAACTCGTCTGTTATTTGACCGACGGGTTGGATTTACATTGGATTTTATATTATAAACTATTTTGTAATTGATTTCGACTGTGTAATTGTATTATAAGATGTTCTGTTGTATTACTCGTGTAAGTACATGTAGCTAAAAATCAATTAGCATGAAAAAACAACAATTGATCAATACATTTGTCATATGTAAACCACCTTTTATTTTTTTTGTAATAGGAAATAGTCGCAGGTATTAGGGTTTCTACTGTAGAATTGTTGATTGTCATTTAAAATCTATCAGTTTGGGCATAATGCCAAGTGTATTGGAGCCATTTATAAATGTACATGTAGAGAACATCTATTTGGTCTGCAAAGGGGATCTCATGTTTGCATGTTCTGAGTGATTGTTCTCGATATATTCGTGTATGAAGTTGAAGTTTTTGCTTGGTACATGGAGGAATGATGACCTTGTCATCGGGTCTATGATGATGTTACCGTATAAATTATACAGTATATCTTTTGAACTGTTTTATTGATGCAGGTTTTTCTAAGTGTATCTTTTCAATTAGTGGTTTATCTTGTTTTTATACATGAGAATAGGTGATGCTTGGTTCATCACTGTATGATGGGTATCCTTTTGTAATGTTAATTGTAATTTGGATTCGAAATGAAGTTTAATATTGCATTGTTTTTAAGTAATTAAAGGACAAAATGTAATGACACGATAGGACACAATTGTGTTGAGTTGTCGTTAAATTTTAATACTCACTTCACTCACTCCTCCATCAAAAAACCGCAAGTTCGTTCCCACGGTACCTTAATGGGGTGTATGTCCAAGTGTTAGGTCTAATATCAAGTAGAGAAAACAATAGACATAACATTTTCCGAACAGCACCTTTAACCAACAGCCCCGTGTGAATCCACAAGCCACAAATTGAAAAATGTTTTGAGAAAAGCATGGAGTTGAAGAATTCTACAAGCTGCATTGTCAACGTCAAACTATATGGTTGACAAATGGATTTTCTAAAAAATTTCAGGGAATCTCCCAGCTAGCCAAATGACGTTGTGACAACGTTAAAACGTTTTCAAATTGGTCACTTTGACGTCATTTTAACACGTTAAAAACATGTGAATGTGTAGACACGTTTTCACGTTTTCAAAACGTTTTATAAGACGTTATTAAAACGATTTGAGAACGTTATCAAAACGTGCTTAATACGTAAGAACGATTTAAAAATGTTTCTAAAACGTTATGAGAACGTGCAAAACATTTGATTAATTGCCTAATTAAACGCTAATAATTAGAGAAAAAAAGGTAATCGGTACTATACCTGATCTGTATATTGCAAGGAAATCTACATCAAGCATATTACACAAGTTGGTTTGACAGACACAAATTACTTACCTGTACTGGGAATTGAACCTGGGACCCTTCGCGTGGAAGACCAAATACGTAACCACTACACCAGCTAGACGACTCACAATGTAAGGGTAATTTATATTTATATAGGCTCGAAGTGTATCAGAAGAGTTGTTTCTTTTTTTCAAAAGTGAGTGACCTATTAAGTGACCCTTTTCATTACCACTGAAATTTAGACACCATCTGTGCTGACAGAATTAAACGCACGTTGATAAATAATGCCAAAATAAAGGCAAAATAATAACAAAAATAATAATAAAAATAACAATAATAAATACTCTCCTCCGCGCTCGCTACACACGCAAGTCTTAATGCGCGATCTTCACCAACATGACCAAAAAGCGCCTGTGATGGGCGGCGTGCGTTGGCCAATGCGTATACGCGGAGGACTCGACGCAAATGAGGAAAAAGCCCGCGAAACAGAAAATAAGGGCAGCAGAAGAATAAGCCAGTGCGCATGCTCCCGTTAGTTTAGAATATGATTTATTCCGTTACATAGAATAAATCGGGGTAATTCTTCCGCTGCCTTTAGACAGATTCAAAATAAATAAACTCTGGGAAATACTATACATCTAGAATGTCATAACTACCGCTGCAAAACCCATTTGTTTTTAATATAAGAACGTTATGGACACGTTGTGCGAACGTGTCTGCATATTACGTCGTCAGAACGTCTACAAAACGTTTCCAAAGACCACATCATCCAGGTAACATATCACGTTTTCAAAACGTTTAAAAAGACGTTTTTAGCACGTAATTATTACGTGGGACGGTTGGTTGAACTTCAAAACGTTGTCAAAACGTGTTCTCAACGTTTTTGACTGGTTTGACCACTTTGTAACGTTTGCAAACGTCGAGAAAACGTTATGTGTTACCTGGGCTATTCCATTGTAAATCTGAAAGCTGGCCTATTCCAGATGAACGGGAATTAAAGACACTATCAGTGATCCACTTGAAAGAGTCAAAACATTTGAAGTTGCAGGAATAGCTTGAAAGTAAAGGATATGTCTGTAGAATTCTCAAAAGGTTTTTTTTTTCAAACTGAAAAATTGATAAAAAGAAAACAGCAGTATTCAAAGACCTCCATTTAATTAAGTTTCAGTGATGACTAAAATATCCAATTTTGTCCTTACTAGGCTGCTTTTGGTCTTATCAGAGTATGTAAGGATGCCTATAGTTGTTACAGACATGCAAAAATCTGATTTCTGATTATTTTTTTTTTTGATTTAGCAAGTCACTGTTGGTGTCTTTATATGCCGTCTGTATCAGGCTGTATGAAGATTGGATTTATTTTGAAGACTTGGAATAACCATGGTCAGCTCATGATCAATGCATGGTTGCCACATGCAGTGCATGTGATTTGCATGCATTAATCATGTTGTGATCATGACTATTAAAAATGAATGCCATATGGGAAACTTCTATAGGGGTATATGGAATTCATCTGGAATACCACATCAGGTTTGACTGCCCAAAATTGACAAGGCTGACAAGAGGTAGCTTCTAAGGTTGTGTTTAACTTTTGTAAATGGCAAGTTAAGCCTAACGCCTGATGTATACTCCACACATCTGCGATGAAACTTTTGCTTGATTTTTATTGCCTCTGCGAGTAAACTTCTGTCACACGACGGATTTCAAGGCATTGCAGACAGTTGAATTTTGTTGAACTCTTGGCAATTATCTTGTTTGAATTGGAGATGATTATCTGATTGGCTGTTCAAGGAACCAAGGTGGGCAATGACCTCTGATCCTGCTCTAAAATATCCCCCCCCCCATGAGCCCTATCATCGACAACAACAACGCTCATCCAGTGAAAGGTATATTCAATGGAAAAATATTAAGGTATTGAAGCAGTGCAAGAAATTCCCGCTCTGTATGATCACAAGGACGTCATGAAAGTTGGGGTTGGTGGTTAGTATGAAATATTTTGTTTACCCACCTGATTCTATTTGAAGCTCTGCATGTGGCATGTCCAGCCCAGTGTACAATTGTAGGTGCGAAAAATTCAAAACGCATAATAGGCAACATCTTGTATTATTCCATCAATAAGCCTGTATAACAAAGTTTGATATAACTTGACTTATCGTAAATAACATCGCTTCTCTATTGCTAGATCTTATTTGGGGAACCCGAGCTATATCACCAATATTCGGAACGATATGTAGGCAGAGCCATACGCAGGATTTATTTTGTGGAGGTGCAGGACTTGGAAAAAGTGGACCATTTTTGGTAAAAGTGTACCTAACCCCCCTAAATTGTTGGTCCTTTTTGGACTTTTTGAACATTTCATCACCAAAAAGTGGACTTTCTTGTCGAAATTTCTCTAAATTTTGGACCTTTTTATCCAAAAATTCAGCAAAAAGTGGACCTTTTGCCCCTTGTGGATTTTTTTATTGGGGGGTGTGACCGTACCCCCACCCTCCCATCAAAATTGTCAACTGGCAACATAAGTTGTGAATAAAATATACAGCAACAACGTCCTTGCAATGAGACATTTATCGCTTAGGGTATACATGACTTTTATCATGCTTTATTGCTATGTAAAATAGTGCATCATTTCGTGATAGTGGAATATACATTGAAATTTACACCCTGAAGTATTCATTTGTGACTTTGAATTTTAATAGAAATTTTTCCAGTTGACATATTTGAGGTTCATATGAGAAAATCCAAACACACCCTTTTAGAATCAATATTTATTTACTCTTTCCAGGCCTATTGAAGTGTCACATCTTCCTTAAGCTTGATGAGCCTTTAGAGTATTTGTGGCATGGTCACATCCACCATAGTGATCTCCTTCCACATTAAAAAAGATGTAATTCCAGTTTCTTATGTAAATTTACATGCCAGGGCTGTTACATGTTAAATCATTTTGAGCTACTTCTGTATGTTTCTTTGCATAATGTGACTTCTGTTTCTATGTTCAGAATTCTTTATTATTATTATCATTATCAAAAAGCACCCTGCTAATGTATGACTATATTATGTCTTTGGTCCAGTGTCAGTATTTCAACCTGACATATTTTAGTCATCAAAATGTACATAAATCACAAACATTTCAAAGATGTTTAAATATGCATTACAATTTAAATAAACATATTCAACTACTAAGTGTTCCATAATTATGTAAAGTGAGAGGGTTTAAAATCAAAAGCAGAATTGTTTTAATCTATATGTCCAATGAAAATATTTGAAGTCCTTCAAATGCAGTTAAATTGTTATCCTGTATCACAAACACTGCACAGGAACTATGCCAGACAGAAGGGATACAAGTCTTATGACCATGTTTGCAAAGGGCCCCTGGAACTCTTGGTTTGTGCAGTGCATCAGGTGAAAAAAATGCGACATTTTGGAATGAAATCTAAGCTGCTGTTTATCAACAGGGGTTCAAACACATTCGGTATTTAAGTCTTCTCCGAATACGAAACACCGAATGTGCACAAGTGCATAATGACAAGAATGGTGCATCTCTGCTGATTTATGTTGCCCTAGCTCCCTGCAAAAGCAGGACTGCTTCAAATTTCAGAGCTACTTTGGAATTATTTCTCCTAGATTTTCTAATGAAAAGAGAAATTGAATGATTTAATAAGGAAAAAAAAACCATGGGAATAATACTAATGAAGGGAAATATTGCAGTAATTTCACCTGCTGAGGTTTTAAGTTACACCCACAGTATAAAAAAGCTTGGGATGCAGTTTTACTGCAGCAATAAAAGAATTGGCTTTCAAAAGTAGAATGACGAATTTGAAACTCGGTAAACAAGGCAGAAACAAGGTTACGTGTGATTCTTATCTTCTGCTAAAAGTCACATTTATCACATTTCTTAACGGTTTGTGTGAATTTTACATTGAAAGGAATAATCACACTTGCTAAAATATACATATAGCTTGGCAAAGACATCTATGGATTTTCAGTAGACAAGTATTTAAGCATGCCTGCATCTACATGTACAATCAGCCTAACCTGGAGGCCACCGTAAGGTAAACCTCTCAATCTTGCTGCTGTCTGTAGTTTGCTACCATTTTCTTAAAACACAACAGGCCTTTTTGTGAAGACTACTAAAAATTCCAGCAAAATGCAAAGCTAACTTACTCCAATTAAACATTTTTGAAATGAGACCAATTAATTTACTACTGGATGATAATCATACGGGAACCCAAGTGCAGTCAAGTGCACTTTTACTGTTTTTAAGTATCAATAATGTTGATTTAGTTTTTAGGTCATCAATATTTGACAAATTTGAGTCATAACACTTGGTCTCAAGTTGCAAAAAATTCTTGTTTGTGTGTGTGTACAGTACTGGACAGCTGTATGTTACTTTCAAGGAAGTTAATATTAAACATTTAAAAAAATAAAATAAACAAGAACCCCCAGCCAGAAGTGGATGAATAAGGTTTGTGCATCTCAACCCCCTTATCTTCTGTACGAAAAAACTGACCTTAACAAAACAACTACATGGTGAAACCTACCAAGAAATTTTAATTGCACCTCACCCAGGTCAATATTACATACGCTGTAGCTACAACCATGATGTGCATTTCTTTGACCAATTGCCTAAAGCAAATAACAAAATCTAAAAGGCTCCCTTCTGCCTGTATACACTACTGCATTTGCAGTGACCAATATAAATTTTCATGATTTCCCATTGATTTTTCCCACTTTTCTCTACTTCTGGTGTCTACAGCTGTTCACACACTGACTGGAAGGGTCAAGTCTTTACAATACTGCATCATAATAACACTTACTTCAGTTTTGAAGGAAAAAGGAAAAATTCCTCAAAATATTGTCATGACAATATATATATATAAATGGTCATAACAATTCTTTGAAATGAAAGTAAGTAGAATTCCAGGATTTTGCTCTGTTAGCTCAACAAATTACATTCAGTTTGTCTGACAAAACTAGCATTTGTAGATGTATATATTGATCTAGAAACACTAGGTGCAAAGGGTTTGTAATAGTAATAATGTAATGCAAGGTAAGAGCTTGTATACTTCACCTCGTCCTACAGCACTTTTCAATGATTCACACCCCTACTTGATTTCCAGGAAACAAAATAAATTGACATATATTTGTCAGGTTATAAATAGCAATGCTTTACTTGGGTGTACCTTTATGTAAGCATTATCTCAGAATTGTAGGGTTTAGGGTTAGGGGTATAGGATAATGGTTACCATTCGCATAGCCAGGGGGTGTGGAGGGAGTGCGCACACCCTGGGGGTCTAAAAGAAAAGAAGGCATTGCAATAAGGCTCAAATTGCAAAAAATGCATGTCTGTCTGGGGTTTTGTCCTCCTTGACCCCCACAGGGGCTCTGCCCGTGGACCCTGCTGGGGGCCTTAAGGGGCCTCCGTACCCTTTCTTTGTTTGCATCGTTCTTGGGATCCGGACCCCGGGGATGCGCAATCCTGGCTACGCGCATGGTTACGGTTTAGGGTTAGGGTTATACAAACCTTGCGATGTTTGAAACTCTGGGATGTAACTTCATCACTGGGCAGGCTTTATACAATTTGCTTCATAAAGCATTGTTTTGTAGGCCATCAAATAATGATATTCATCCATATGATCACATCAACTGGAGTAAAATTTTCAAAAAAGGTCATGCATTTAGTCCTCTTTCAAGTGGTATATCCTATATGAAAATCCCTATTGTAAATTAAAAAGTATTTGTGAGTACCAACATGCGAATTTTTTAACACCTTAATGCTACTTTAACCCAAGTTCTAACCCCTAATCACCATTGCTGAACTTTATTTTAAAAAAACCAGGGGTCGAGGGACTGAAATTCCATACACTTAAGGCACAGTTATTAGCTATTGACTGTGCGCGTGCCTGGTTCAGAGTTCTTGTCCATGCCCAAATGTGTTTTTGTATACAATGTGTAGAGGTGAAACATGTAAATTTAAACACTTCAGTGAACTTCCAGTCAATTTAGCTGCTGGCGCTAAAATGGGAATAACAGTAAACTGCGACCAAGAAATACCCGATGGGTAACATATACTGCATTAACAATATGTCTTCAATATTTATCCAATTAAGAAGCCATTTCAGATGTAATATAGCACTCTTTTTTGGCCAGAAGGCCATTTTTTTTCCCATCAATCTCATGCAGTGAAACCCAAAGCTTAATTGAGGAAATGGGTAATATACTTAAAGTAAACATTTCCCTAAAGATATCACCTAAGCAGATAAAACATGTTGTAGAAAACACAAGGTACCAGTAGTTCGGTTTCTTAGACTGATATTACTTGATAATTGAATACATGTGCATGCTTTAAACAATCAAAATATCACACACTCACACAGACAAACATGTCAACAGCAGCAATATCTACAGCAATTCTGCACACTGCATGTACTTATCAGACTTAAAGACACTATCAGTGATTCACCCAAAAGAGTCAAAATATTCACAGGAATAGCTTAAAAGTGAAGGATAAACTCTATAGAATTTTAGTAAGTTATGTTTTGCAACTGAAGAATTGACAGAAAAGGAATGTTATACCTAAAGCTTACAGCACAGAAAAATGCACTTTCTTGTTGATTTCGCCAGGCGACCATCACTTATAAAATGATCATTAGATATCCAAGAACATCGTCAGGCAAGTGGTTCAGAAAGTTTACCGTCGCAAAGAACAGGCACGGTGTTTTTTGCAGATTTCTGAAATGGTTTCCAAAATAGCATGGGCTATAGCATGTTCGTAGTTGCTATGATGAGTGTGACATATTTAACACAGTAGTAGTGCGCAGTTATAATATTTTAATTAATATGGAACTTTGACCTCGGTAAGTGCGAAAACAGTGCCCGCCTGCTCGTTCGTTTGTATTATTGGTAATCAGCGAAAATAAGCGTGTTAGTGCCCATTCTAAAGAATTAACCGGGAACAGTCCAGAGGCATTGGTTTGCAGTCTGTATTTTTATGATCTATTGCTATATTGAATGAAGCTAATTGGATGCCATCATTGGATGATGACCAAATATCGTACATAAATTGAATGATTTGAATTTTATCTCAAATAACATTTAGATTTTTGTGATTGTTGCTATAGTGCCACTTTTCACTCATCACACGTTAAACAATCAAAGTGAGATTATTCAGTGTTTTGGCAATCCAATAATGCACTCTTAACACTGGTGTCCAGCAAGCCTGGACTAGTGCAATGGGGAGAAAACTCTAGAAAGTTAACCCTTAAAAGTTTCTCTCCATATTGCATGACTTCAGGCCTGGGAAGTGTCTCTGCACAAACAGCTACAAAGGATGATGATGGACCCTTTTCTTTGAATGTTGTGCTATATGTGTAGTGTTTCCATAGTTTCATAGAATATGCATGGTAAATAACCACATTAGTATTTGAATATAAGAATGAGTAAATATTACTTCCTCACTTCGTATAGATTATAGTGTGGGTATTTTATTCATAGACATTGGTATAGAAATGAGTAATAAGAAAAGCTATGGTATTATGAGTCCAATTTTAGAACCTCACAGGCAGTTCTTATCCAAACCAAACTTGAGGGTAGTACAGGAGCTTATGCTCATTGGACACCAGTTAGCTGAGGGTCAGGGTGCATTGTAAGGATTATGAAAAAGTTACTTTGACCTTTGTGAGGCATTTCGTTAATTATACAACACATCCCAAAAAAGTCTTATGCTTGAGAAATAAGCACAGATATAACAATTTATTCCAATATACTGTAAAATTGGAAAAAAAAACATACTCATTTTGGTGATTTTGGATTAAGTAATGTTCAGCTTTATGGAAGATTTTGATGCAATTCTGTCTGCCTCTTGTCTGGTGCATTTAATAGAATGCAAAGTGAATTTGCCATCATTCTCTGATGGGAATAAGCTTAGCTTATTCCTATTTATACAACGACACTTCCTGATTGAAATTCGCTACTGCAGAAATCTACCACTTTCCAGGGGCACATGTCATGTAAGTGCATTTTGCAATTTGAAATGGGTAGCACTGTTGCAGCGAGTTTAACCATTAAAGGGTGTTGTGGAGGATAAGAAAGGTAAAAATTAAAGTAAAACTGGCAAATCCTTCTGGTAGGGTGTAAACTTGGAGACATTGACTTTGGAGATGGTTAGGTGACCCTAACCTGGTATTGGGGTAAAATTACACATTGCAAAATAAATTTTGGACACTTCATTCTAGTAAATGTATGGGCTGAAACTATTAAAGACCCCGCATTGCGACTACATTCAACAGAGTAGTAACATTTATTTTACTAAAATAAACAATAGAAAACATAAATTGGAACACAAAATGGATTTTTTTCTGCAAAATGACAAATATGCAGATACATTGTTTGCACTCCCATGACTATTTGTATTGGGCATGCATCTAATTTAAAGTCAATAAGCAATTCAATAATAACCCAGATCCATGGTAAATTGAAAGTTGATGTATCATTGGTATTGGCTGTCAAAGTGCTTACAATGGCGAGATTACACATGATAAAACGTGCATTATCAATGTCATATACTCATTAATCAGTGTCACAAATTATGGCGCTGTATAACAGTCAGCAGTACGCCAATGCATCATTCTCCACACAAGGTATAATTGAGTTACAACTGCATCAGTAAAGATAGTTTGTTGGGTTCTCAATAGGCTTTTCTAAATGTGAATCAGGAATTTGCCTCTACCTAGCAGTGATTATGGAAAAGGTGTGGGTTTGATGTGTCCTAATAAAATGTGACACATTTCTATCTTAATTAAAGGTACATAAATGCAGTGAGCTTCTTGCCATATTACTTAATCAATTGTTGGTATAACTTTGGCAGATTTCTCAAAAGTCACTTATGGATGTTGTAACAAATTCTTCCAGGCAGTCAAACATGCTATCAATAGTTATCGAAGTCTTTTAAAAATTTGAGGTACTAGCATAGACAATTTGGCAAAGCTTGACATCAGCATTCACGAGCCGGGGGAACATGTGCGATTTGTGCCTACCTTGATGTTTTGCATTGTACTTTGTCTGCCTGAAAAGCACTGCAATTTTAGAAACTTTCATTAAAGCAATGGAAACTACTGATGTATGGTCTACTCTTAAATGGCATAATGACAAAGTGGATCAACTTGACCTTTAGTAGATAGCAAAGTGATTACCACAGATATACTCATTGCATATACAAAGTGACCTTGGACAGATCTACATAATTATTAGATGATATTTTGAAAACTGGGTATGACTTGCAGGAACTGCTGTCTTCAAAAGATACCAGTTTTATAGACACTATGGGATCATTAGGACATGGTAAACAAAATGCGACTACAAAAGTTGAATTTTTCATAATAAATACTATCTACAGTAGATAGCAATAATGAATGAACATCATATTACCTTTGCCTGAACAGGCTCTGTCCTCAGTACATCAGTGAGTGCCTTGTTGTCAAAAGATCATGTAAATGCTACGTCATCACTCGTTCCGACCATGGTCTTAACCTTTGGGTTCCAAGAACTTACAAATGAACTGGGGGCAGGGCTTTTTCAGTGGCCGCTCCTTTAAAATGGAACACTATTCCCGTCAACATTCGCAGTGCATCTTCCATCACAATCTTCAGAAAACATCTTTTTTCTTGATTGTTTATGATTGCTTGGTTTTTTTATTTTATTTTGTTTTGTGTATTTGTTTGGGTATTGCACTTTGTATTCTTTGGCAAGGGTGCATTTTAAATGCTGTGTGTTATTATTATATTATTATCATCAAAATATTGAAGGTGCTTGTTCCGATCACATTTGGGACCCCTACTTAACTGGAAGTATTACCAATTTTGATATCAAATTTCAGCTTCCAAATCCATTTCTTTCCCAAAATATACAGACGTCAAACTGCCATTGTAATGGTTAACCATCAATATTACCACAGTTCTGAATAGAATGTGCATTATCGCTTCTACTATCAAAACTGGAAGTTTGTTTTCAACGATACTTCTTGGTAAGTGTATGCAAGTGCAACGCTCTCATATCAAGCATAGAAAATGCTACACATAAATCAGATCAAGCATCCTTAAGAACATAGAAAATTCAGCTTAAAAGGTTTGGTAATTTAAAAAAAAATGAATTTGATCTTCATTAAATACTAATAGCAAATTCAGTCCATAGACTACAGATCACATACCCTTACACAAATACAACTTGTAGCAAGTGCAATTCTCATTCACTAATGTTATATTTCAATAATAATCAATGTGATCAGTAACAGGTGGCATAAAACTCTGTTGAATCGTATGCAGTAAACACTGATTTGAATAAAATGTTATCTTCTGTGCTATCTTTAGTAGAAAGCAAATTCATGAAAATTTAATAGATTATTTGTGTTAATCAACAATCAGTAAAGCTTAGGAACATGGAAATACTGTATAGTGAAACATTTTGTGAGGCTTTTATTTTTGCAAATTTTGCTAATCCACACAAGCTGAATAAAAACATGCGAAAATAAGGCCTTCCAAGAAATGTTCTCAGAAATGGTAAATATAAACCATAGTACGAGTAACAGCTTCCTGACTTCAGGGGATAGAAGGGAAGGTTTTACAACATTACCAATGATATATCTTACAGTAAACAAACTTGACCCACCTATCTGTTAGAAAGTAATGCATAAAATTGAAAACCCAATTGAATACCATATTTTAAAAAAATCTTGCCATGACCGGTGGAAAAACCCCCAAATGCCCAGATCTCAACTTCAACCCCTTGAAATCAATGGTGTGTCTCACTGCGTTTGCTTTTAATCCTTGACATTGTGAAAACATTGTAAAAATTAAAAAAAGCAAAAAATAAAAAAAATAAAAAAAATCAGCCCATTTTTATCCCCTAGACTTGAAAAGCGAGGGGGATTTTGCGGATGCGAATGTATGTAAAAATTTTGTTTTTTTAAAATTTTGTGTATGTGGGGGGTTCCGTTTGGTAGGTTTTGGTTAGGTTTTCGTTGTTTTGTTATGGCTCATCGAAAGTTTGAAGGCGGATTAAAGAGACATGAGGAGATTTCAGAAAGAAGCGCCCCAATTTTTTTCGAACCCCAGTTTTTTAATATTTGGAATGAATTACCAAAGTATTTAGATCACACATGAAATGAATAAGCCGACTACGCCGTATTGATGTAATAAGATGATGATTTAGTAGTTTCGCGTGCACGACAGGAAAGTCAACGATGGTTTCTATGGGGGACGATTATTATCACTTTAACCAGACTTGGGGTTAAGGTACAATAGGGGTTCCTTCATATGTGGGTGAGGTCAAAGCGTCATGTACCAAGGTCAAAGGTCATCTGGCGTCATGTTCAAGACTGCCATCTTGCCAGGGGGTGTCGCAAGTTTACTTGCAGTAGTTTTTTAATTAATATAGGTGGAAGCAAAGGGAATGACTTAATTGATAAAAAAAATACTAAAAAGTTTAACAATTTGGTGGGATTAACCTACATTAGCTACCTGAGTAGACAGCAAAGGTCTCAAATTTTCAACAAGTAACAATAGATGGTAAGGGATGAGAAGGTACATTGCCAGCTTTATTGAACTAATTATATATTGCATTAGATAGCAAACATTTGTAGTGTTTCAGGCAAAGGAAGTTGACTCATTGCTAAAAAAATAATACTAAAACTAAGGTACAACGAGAGATTGCAAAGTAAAAGTGCTCAGAAAAAATTTGGAAAAAATTTTGATTTTGGCACATGTGCAAAGCTTATCATCAAAAAATATCCCCACCTGTAAGGATTAAACTGAAAACTCTTTCTTTGCCAAAAATAGTGATGAATTTCCAAATTTGTATAGGAGCCAAAATATAAGCATATACAATCACCTTTTATTTTTCATTTTAAGTTATTTCTGTAACCAAATAAAAGGTAGGGAATCTATTGAAACGTCTAAATCAATGAAATCACTAACATGTCACGAATTATGGCGGAGTTGAAATTTCGCGTTGCACCTTTAAACAATTGGTGTGCTTCACATAAATTATGCTATCTTGAGTAGACAGCAAGTAACATATCCAACAAGATAAACAATAAGTTGGTTGGGGATAAGAAGGTATAAGGTCAATGAAAGTAACTGGGTCGCTTTATGGAAACTAATACTATCTTCCTTAGATAGCAAACCATTTGTGGCTTTCAAGCTATCCAGGACAGCTGATGCTGCATTAGAACTTGGCCTCATTATTAGTCACATAAAAACAGTGCATATGGCCATCAACTCTCAACCCCAGCCACCTCTTCAAGTGTTATGTAACCCCATCATGTAACCAACTTTAATACCTAGGTTTCATGGTGGATTCCAGTGGATTTCCTTCTGGGAACTAGACACATATGGTTAAGTTTTCTGGGAAGCATGAACACTAATGGAATTGCTAAAAACAAACAATCTACCCATATAACACACCATATCTCATAGAGTTAACCTGCATAGCATGGTCAATTCAAGTGACTTGTCTGAGCTCTTTTAATAATTAAGATGAGGCCAGTGGTGTAACTCCCTTGTGGGGAATCTTTACCCCTTACCACCCCCTCCAAAAAAAAAATTAGTGATTTTTCTGTACCGCGCCAATTTACAGTGAAAACAACATAGGCATATACGATACTAACAAATTTAAGAAATGCTTCCCTCCCACCGGATATTGTGCCCACCTTTTCCCACCACTTGATGAGCCATTGTGTGCCTTTAGAGTCTTATTGATGAAATAATACAAGTCTTAGTCTTAGCACTCATTGCACTGCATCATCATAAGCTAATACGGTGGAATGTTCAATCATAACTCAGTTGGAAAAAATGGATTTAGGATATTTCATTTATGGTTATTTTTTGTAATTACCATTTCTTGATGATTCTACCTTAAGTTGAACCATTAGCTACATGTATAAAAGTTCCAGCTGAGAATGAAATCAAATCCTAATGTATAAATTTCAAGATTGCAAAATTGAATCTAAGTTTTTCATCCTTTTTTTTTATAAAATCCTTTTGAGGACATGTAAAGATATTCTTGCCAAGAAATTGTTAAAAATATTTCACAAATCAAACGAGATCATTGATTGCAATTAATATTAATTGAAAGAAAAAATAGTGGAAGTAATAAAGACTTGAGTCATTTGAATCGGTTTTCTCAAACATTTTACAGATTCAAAATGTTTTGGCTTCGTTTTCTAAAAAAATGGAATCTTTGCACTTGGTGGTTTGCCAAATGTTGACAGAATCAGAACACATGGCTACTTGTTTAATAACATTTCATTTGGAAAAGGGAAACTCAATATCCTCTTACTGAATCCAAATCACAATGTAAAATCCTTACCTAGAAATTATGTTCGCATCTTTCAGTGTTCAAATGAGATCATTTTAAAATTTACAACAACTCCATTTGAGAACACTAATGAAAAGTGGACACTTAATTGGAAAATTACAAAGACTTGATAAAAACATGAATTGGAAAATAGGGCAATGTTCACTGTAGCAGTATACACTGGCATAAATGCAATACATGCATCACCTGTCTTTCCAGGTATGCAATTATAATTGCATATTTTGATATATTGTGTGTTTTAAAAAATGCTCACACAAATGTACAGGTGCAGTATATGCTTAAAGCAGCACTGGCACATTTTCAGAAAATATAAAAATTTCTTGAATTTGATCGCAAATGATAGTCGAGGGCATTGAAAGAAAGAGAGTATCTTAACAACGGTAGGCAATAAACATACCCAAAAGCAGTAGGACATTCTTAAGAGGTAAAGACATCCAGGGAATTTGTAGGACTTTTAAGTTGCCGTAACTTTAATCAACAAGTGGGTTTATTACGTGATATCACAGACTGTACTAATTGATATTAAAACACGGAAACCGGTCAAACAAAGGTGCATGCTGTGAGAATCAACTCTGGCATGGGTTTTCTTGTGTTACACGCCATTTTGCTGTTGTTGCTGCATTAATATCGCGGCAAACATTAATTATAACATCGTTCTGTTTACCCATAAGCGCACTGATTTGGGTAATAATTTCAAGGAGGGCCAATGTAAAGACACAAAAAAAAGTAACACAGCATGTCTAAATACCCCCATAAGTTAAACCATTGGACCTTGAACGAAAAATAAAAATGATATCATAGTTTTTCTTCATAAATGTTGAATACCATATTGACATTGCAATCAATATTGTCAACACAATACCCATTATAAGAAAATCTTTCCCTTTTTAAAGATGAAAATAAAAGGTATAGCCATAATTGATTTCCATTCATTGAAAACTGTTCGTCCAGTTTTTTTTTTTTTAACGAATCTTACCATACAGGTGTGAATAGGGCGGTACCCCCAATTGTTCGCATTTCAATCAAGTACAAAATTAATAGGAGTAGCTTTCAACTTGAAAAAATTTACCAAATTCAGTGGACAGGGTGCCTCAGATGAAGGAAAGATCATTCTTGATAGAATTGATGTGTGAAGTGTGTGGCACTTTCCTTAATGCATGACTGTGTATTGCAAGCGTGTAATAATGTCTTCAGGTGCAACTTTGAAAATGTGACACATTTTCGTAAATGGACACTTTGTTGGCGATATTGATCACAATGGATTTTTTTTTTTTTTTTTTTTAACGAATCTTACCATACATGGTGTGAATATGGCTGTACCACCCAATTGTTCTCATTCAATCAAGTACTAAAATTAATAGGAGTAGCTTTCAACTTGAAAATTTACCAAATTTCAGTGGACAGGGTGCCTCAGATGAAGGAAAGATCATTCTTGATAGAATTGATGTGTGAAGTGTGTGTCACTTTCCTTAATGCATGGTTGTGTATTGCAAGCGTGTAATAATGTCTTCAGGTGCAACTTTGAAAATGTGACACATTTTCGTAAATGGACACTTTGTTGGCGATATTGATCACAATGGATTTTTTTTTTTTTTTAACGAATCTTACCATACATGGTGTGAATATGGCTGTACCACCCAATTGTTCTCATTCAATCAAGTACTAAAATTAATAGGAGTAGCTTTCAACTTGAAAATTTACCAAATTTCAGTGGACAGGGTGCCTCAGATGAAGGAAAGATCATTCTTGATAGAATTGATGTGTGAAGTGTGTGTCACTTTCCTTAATGCATGGTTGTGTATTGCAAGCGTGTAATAATGTCTTCAGGTGCAACTTTGAAAATGTGACACATTTTCGTAAATGGACACTTTGTTGGCGATATTGATCACAATGGAGCAAGAAAGGTGTCAAAATTTGCAGAAAAAAACAGACTATTGATATCATTTTATGTATTTGTGCATAGACCAATGGTTTGTAACTTATGTGTGTATTTAGACATGCTGTGTTACTTTTTTTTGGGTCTTTATATAAAAGCTTTATAACCATGCAAAAATATCAATTTTGAAAAATCTAGAGGGTGCACTATTTTTCAAATGTGCCAGTGTGTCTTTAAACGAGGTGTACTACGAATTCCAAATGGAGGTACCAGCCTTCGAAACGCACAATACGTCATCGACTTTTATAATAACAGTGTAATTTTGTAATGTGCTGCCATCGTGGAAAAGGCACTCATGGTGCATAATAAACTGATAATCAAGTATTTTATTTCCATACTCACAGATTAAGAAATGCCCAAGCAACCATAAAGCCTCAAGATATGAAGAGGTGTTCAAGAGACCAGTGCAAATTTGGATCTAAACTGAAGTTTGACATTTTAGTTCCATAATTAACACATGCATAGGTTGGCAACAATACCTAAGTAAAATATTTTCTTTTAAAAACAAAACATTTCATCAAATGCCTACATTGATGTTTCCCAAAATAAATAGGAAATGCCATGATATCAGTTAGGGGAGAACAGTAAAAATAAAGAAAGCAATGTGATTTGCTGTTGGGAAATATTTTGGGTTTGGGGCAGCTTCAAAAATCAGCACTAGTTGCTTTCCAGTTGGAACTGGTTTCTATTGTAAACATTATTGTAAGCAATGAAACATGGTATAAAATCGCTGGCTAGAATAACATAAACGCAGATTACGAGGATAACTTACACAGGTTCTACTTTAATTTTATCGTCTGATCTAGTCGGCCATATTTGTTATTCCTCTCGGTTAAAGGTCATTCCCCTGTTGCCGGTTCAGTGTTAACAGTGACCTAGAAATGGGTGTCTGAAATCACAATGAAATGTACTGTATGTATATGTGAAAAGTGTAGGACATTACACATGGTTCACCACTATGAACCACTGGTCGACAGCAGTTTGAGGTTTGGAGCCACCCCTTAAAATATTGTGTTGGGCACTCTAAATAAGTACCTTGAGACCAAACATTGGGACACTAGAATTCTTTCTCAAGGACAATCTACCAACTACCTGAATGAGAGGTAAATGATATTTTCCCAAAAGTAAGTTTTAAATTGTTTTCTTTTGCCATTGTTAAAATAATGACTTTCCATGTTGCTCTTGGATGTAGTGTACAAAAAAGTCCAATAATTTTAGGAATTCTTTTAAGATTTTTTTACATACCATACCATGTTCAATCTTCAGTGACCATGTGATGCACATGATTTTTGAGAGTGCTGTAGAACCTGCTGTGTTAAATGTCTACATTTCCTTCACATTTGTTTACAAACCACATTTCAAAAGTATATCAGATTCACCGTCATATCCAGACCTTGCTTTTTGAGGGGGCCGGGGGGGGGGGGGGGGGGAAGGACCTTTAAAGCTGAAAATAGCCGGATTTTGCATGTTTTGGCATGAAACCCCGGGGCGGGCGCCCCAAAAGCCTCCCATAAGATACGCCACTGAGATCAAGAGTACTTTTTTAACCTGATTATTCATGGTTCTCTTTTTTTTTTACAAAAAGTTTACATTTAGATATCATTATTGATGTTGGACTTGTTACCCTATTTCTATAGCCACAATCCAGCCACACCCACTTAACCCCAAGGCTATGTATGACATTAGCAAGTACCTTAGAATGCAACCAATCATCTTCAAGTCTTTGGCTCAGATGCTAGGCACATATGCTTCTCAGCTTAATCTGGAAAACAAAAACACAATATCAATATTATGAAACCCATACCCAGTTTTAACTCTCATATCCTAACAGGTTTTGTTTCATCTTGAAATGTTACATTTTGATTTTTTTGACATGTTCGTACTTCAGTTTCACAACACAGACATGCACTCGCTTATCAACATAGAATGAAAATAGTTTACTCATATCGATTATTTTCTAATGAAATTAATCCTGACCAACTTACAATATAGTTCAAGTAATGTGAAAGTGGTTTTACAGTTCTCTTTTCTGGCCTCTTTTCAAAGGTAATTCTAAAAATAATATTGAGAATGAGTCCTGGTGATACTGTAGGCTTTTGTGTGCTAGGACATTATCATGACAGGCCTGTCATGTGTCACAAATATTTGATTTTGCTCACATACATCACACACATGCATGCACACACACACACACACATATGCATACACACACACATCTGTTCATACTTGTGTGCCTTTTTGTTGAAAGGTAGACACACCAAGTGCACAATAGGACACCCAAGCCATGACTCCAGAAACGGAGTCACACAAGTATACCATATAGTACGCACACATTCTTCCTCAATTGTGATATATCACTGATTTTGTGAACTCTTTAGTACACAGTAAAGGGAAAAGGGAGAAGTAGAACTTACTGTATTGTCTGTAATAAATGCTCCCTCTAATGCCCCTTCAATTTTTTTTTCTGACGAAATGTTCATAAAAATGACAAAAAAATCATGGAACACGTGCAAGTATACACTGATAACTGACAATCGTGATTGCAAAATAGGTGGCAGGTTTGCTGGTCTGAAACTGGCTAATATGTGCGCAACTCAAATAACTTAAAGGTGCAACAAGAGATTTTAAATAACAGGTGTCCCAAAAACGTGTGAAAATTCTGATTTTTGCAATGGTGTAAATTAAGCTTTCTATCAAAAATATCGCCATCTGAAAGGATTAAGCTGAGAATTGTTTCTTTGATAGAAAAATTGTGAAATTTCTAATTTCCTATAGGAGCAAATACGAAATTCAGCTTACGTTTCTATTGAAATATAAGCATATTCAAATCTCTTTTGTTTTCATTTTTCGGTAGCTTAATAAAAGGTAGGGAATCTATTGAATGTCTAACCTATATGAAATCACTACTTATCACAGAAAATATTGATGACTTGAAATGTCTCGTTGCACCTTTAAGATACCTTTGACAAGTGTAGATTTCCATAGAACTTGCATTTCTCCATGTAAAATGTGTGTTAAATAGACAGGCATATGTAATATTTTTGTTCAACTGTGGATGCAGCCATTATTAATGTTGATGAGCTATTCAAACAGCGATCTCTTTGTGTGCAGGAGCACCATTAGAATTCCAAATAGTGTTGGCTATGGTTTGCAGTGGAACACATGTGGTCACATGTGGTCCAGTGGATATGACTGCCGACTCATGATCCAAAGGTTGTGGGTTCGAGCCCCGCTGTGGCCAATGTGTTGTGCACTTGGGCAGGCACTTTACCTCACTTGCTTCGTCGACCCAAGCGATATTCGGGTAGCTGTTATGGGGAATATTACAATCTAAGTGCTGATAGGATTGTGCGCTCGGCCAGCTGCCGGCCTAGATGAAGCGAAATGATTGTGACGATTTCCTGACGGCAGCGTAATAATAATAGGCAACAGCGCTGTGATCTAGATGAAATGGCGCTTTATAAAAGCCAATATATTATAAATATACCTGAAGAAATGCCGTATAATAAACGCCCCCTTTTTGAAAAAAAATATTACAGACAATACAGTTTAATGTCTAAATTTGAAATTAAAACAACTTTTTTGACCCGTAAAAATTTGGTTGGTGTATAAGCAATTTTGAAAATTTTAAGCAAGTTTTGGCATGAACCCCAATGCAGCCAGTTGAAATATCTCAGTCTGGTCCAATCAACACAGACTGCGTTTTACCTTTTTTATATATACTTGCGCAAACCCCCCTACACAGAAATGGCAAGAGTAGCAAGCATAGTAATTAGCAGATTCTTTATGAACTTCCAACTTGTGTGAAATTTACCACATAGATATAGCTGGATTCTACGGGAAACGTGAATTGTCAGTCGGAAAAAAGTGATGGTTCGTCATGTGTAAAAGGTTTTTAAGTAAAGTAGCAAGGCAAGGTCTGTGGGCTTGTATTTCCCATCTCTAAGTGGACTTAGTACAGAATAATCCTATTTATTGCACTTCAATTGGATTTGGCAATTGCCCAGTTCCGATGTGTAAATACAGCAGACAAACTGGCCACGACACTCTGAGGAGAAAATAAGGGGTGGTCAAACTACCTGTTTCTTTTGTTTTACTCCTTATTTGGTTAAAGGTGCAATGAGAGATTTTGGGGCATCTAACATTGTATGTAGTGATTTCATATACTAGTAGATAAGACCCTCAATAGATTTCTTACCTTGCATTTTTGCTACAGAAATGCCTTCACCCAGCTTTAACTAGGAAAAAAGCTTGAAAATAATGCCCTTTTTTGCCTGCTCAACAGATAATTTTCACCTCCAACTAGAAAAATCTGCCTCAAAACCACCTCCAACCGGGAAAAATCTTCCCCCAAAACTGGGAATTGGCCCCCTCTAACAAGTGACCCCTGTTACACCCCTGCACAAGGAGGATGATCTTTGCCCAATCAGACTTGTGAATTAGGGGTTCATTCATAGTATTTTGGATATGAACGCTTGTTTATAAAGCCCTCGGGCATAAACAACGTTCATACCCAAAATACTATGAATGAACCCCGTTCATGTATATCATACTTTTTACTAACTATTACTTACAAAATTAAATTATTAAATATCAAATTCAGTCTGAAATTGCATGATTTTTGACTACTTTCGGCGTTCATCACAGCAGCCATGCATAAACTGTTGTTTATACATGGTCATGTGACGCGCATTAACCAATCGCATACGCCAATACATACGAGGTATACATGAATGTAGAGTTATGGTAAAAACATTACTCCAGATATAAAGTAAGGGCTGAGGGATGTCACTTCATGTAAGCAGACATTGAGTTAGATCCTGGGGGGAAAGAACTTCACTGAAGGATGATGCAGCTGACAGAATAAAGTTGTAGAATTTTAGCGGAAGTCTTTCCATAAGGACTTTTTTTTTAAAGGTGCAATGAAAAAAAAAAAAAAAATATTTGTTACAGAATGTCTTAACTTTGAAACAATCCAAAACTTAGATATTTCACATTTATGTATGAAAGGAGATATTTTTATGGAAAGATTTACCTTAGTGAAAAAAATCAGGGCTTATCATTTATTTGAGTTAAACTGGTATGTGAACTCTCTTCTGCCCGTTAACAGTATTGTGGGAGAGTGTGGTCTATCGGCTAGGGTGCTTGCCTCTGGCGTCAATACCATCAAAATTCCCGGTTTCCGAAATCCCGGTGGGGTCGTGCACTTGCTGTGGATTTATTTGGGTACTCAATTCTGGATTTGTCTGTATACCAGCTATTGATTAAATACAGAATACGCCTCCTCCATGGTTCACTTAGGATTGGGCAAATGCTCATGAAAGCATCCCGTCCTCGGAGGGGCACGTTAATCCGTCGTCCCCCGTGTACAGAGAGTCACACTGTACATGTACATCGCGTCAGTGTCGAATAAGAGTAGGGTGTAACCCTGACTGTTCCCAATCCGCCCCAGCCTCAAATATCGGGCCATGTAGGATCGTCCGTATCATGGATACCCGCGGCCCCGGATCAGCACACTAGCTGAACAAATCCTACACAACCAAAAGCCATTGCCAATGAACTTGTGGATACGAGCAAACAAAAAAAAACAGTATGTGTATTTAAGCGTCGGTTTCAAAATTCCACAATTCACTGTGATTTTGTAATGAAATTTTCAATTATGCAAGACATTCACATATTTCACCACATGAATGAAAAAAGCCTGAAATTCACAAAGGATTGTGGGATATGATTTGCTCTTATGATGTCATAAAACAGCTCAATCACCTATTAAAACTGAAATTTAAGCTGCAGGAAAGGCTTAGCATTTATTACGTGTTAGTGTGCATTGTGTGGTGTAGTATTTAGGTATCGGCTACCACCAGCAGGAATTGAAGGATCGTGTTTTATGTTAATAACACGCACACACCATACACGTCTGCTTAGGAGCGGGGAGTGCACGTCAGCTCAGGGATGCAAAACATTTAGGTCAGCTTTATTAAATGGCGATGATTTAGTAGTAGGAGGAAATATGTATACAAAACACATGAACACACATGGTTAGTTATATTTTAATAGGCTAGTAGTGGGCTTGACTCTAAATTGACATTTCAAAACCAAAATTTGTGTAATTTGCATAATAGTGAAGTAACAATCTCCCTGAATTATGAAGGTATATTTGGTGAGCAGGGGCAGATCCAGGAATTCTCAAGGGGGGGGGGGGTCAGTAACTATTCACTTGCCAACACATTTTGTAAAATTGTGTAGACCCATATTTTTTTTTTCAGTCGGGTCGAAATTCTTAATAGTGGGGGTGAAATTTTTTCAAGCACTAAACAACACCCAAAACAATACAACAAAGTAACATAGACGACATACTATTCTATTGCTAGGGTGGCGGTCCGGGGGTGGTGGTCTGGGCACCCCACATCTACATCTACAGGGTGCCTGCTGCCCTGTGTGGCAAAAAGTCATTCTTCTAGATCTAAAGGGCCCCGGTACCCGGTGCTTAGCAAAACAATAGGCCCCCAGATCCTCCCCTGGTGAGAGCTGAAAAATTGAGTATTTCAATGACCCAACAATGACAAATTATCTTAGATGAGAGCTGGCCAAAAATAGACATTCAGCAGATACCATAATACATTAGTGCCTCTCTACTGTAATAGGGTTGTAGAATGGGAAATGACCCGAGACAATTTAATTTGAGCTTTCATAAGCTCCTAGAAATTGACCATAATTTCTGATGTAAAGGGATTATACAGTATTTAAAAATAAATATACAAAGGCAAATTCTTACTTACTGAAACAAAATTGACAAAACTGGCAGCACTCAACATTATTAAACAATGTCATTTTGAGGTACTTGTTTGAGTAATTTTATATTTGCTATACAAATCATCAGCCTAAGTGCTTTGCAGAATATCAGCAATTTAAAGTTCAAATTTTAATGGTTGTAGATAAAATAAAGCTTTTAAAATGATTTATGTAGAATTCGTACTTGCAAAATGTTTTTCAAATGGTGATTGGTTATAGATGAATTTCATAGTGTTTATCACTCCTATAGAAAAAAAAACTTGTTGCTCTCAAAAGGTTTTCAGGAATAAACAATGTATTCTTACACTTCATTGAGGTAATGACTTGATCTTTGTCAATGCACTTTCATGTATGGTGAACATGTACTTTTCTAAAACATGTATTCACCATGCAGGACCAATTAATTTTACTTGCAGGTACATACAATTTTTACTGTGAATATTTGTTGACAATTGTCAGGACAAAATTGCAAAACTAATTAAAAAATAATAGTCATATTGCTATTCTATAAATGAGGTTATTATAACTGCACTCGGTTTGTTTTCATGCTTTTGACCCAAATTAAATTTAGAGGATTTTAATCAAAGACAGCCTTTAACACAAAAGTTAAATGTTTTTCAGCTAATTGTCTGTGCCATTTAGTACCTAGATGAAGGGAGCAATTAGTGTTCATGTTCACTAAGTTCATGTTAATTGTTGGCATCCACTATAAATGTATACTACTGGGTCTGAATATTCAGAAAAATGTTGCCATTTTTCCGTTGACCTTTAGTGATATTGACCTTGAGATAAGGTCAAAGGTCAAAATGGTCATACATCGTGCAAATTATATCAACCTTGGTACCAAAATGTGGCAAATTCATTCATACATGTGATATTCTTCTTCCACCAATACGTTCACGTAATCTTTAAGTGTTTTAAACAACACTGTTATGTCAATTTTACCTTTTTTCTTTGACAAAACCTGTTTTCATTGAACATGGCATTGGTCTTCGTGTATAGCACGTATGCAATAAACCAGTCAAGAAAATGCAAACACTTTGGCATGCCATACTGGAGGACAAACATCCACTTGCTGAGGTATATGTCCCTTTATCGATTCCACAATTATCATGCATTATACTGGTTCATCATTACATTATCATTACATTATCCTGTGAAATCCTGTCACGGACATCTTAGAGAACTGTTAAGACTGATTGATGGGTTCATTCATAAACATGTATATGACGTCATATTGCATACGCTAAGTAGCACATCTGTATTGCAGTAGTTTTCATATTTTGTGTTCCAGAATTGTGCACTCTTTGCATATCAGCTGGAAGATGTCATTTTATAGACCAGAAAGTCTTTTTGATGCCAAAAGACCAAGATGGGAAACCAATTTTAAACTTAGTGTAGTATGCCAATAGTCCAAAAGTGATGATCTACTTTTAACAGAACCTAATTCAAAATCAAACACTAAGCTTTTGGGGTTTTGTTCATGAACGTGGGCAGTATTGAGATGGAGAATTACCTTGAGATCAGCCGCCGGTCACGGTTGCACCCTCCCCCTCAACACACACACAAATTCCAGAAAAGGGGCAAAAGGTCCACTTTGTGTTGATTTTGTCCATAAAATGGTAAAACAATGTAGAGAAATTTGACAAGAAAGTGCAAATTTTGGTGAGGGGTTAGTCTACTTTTACCAAATGAGTGCTGTTTGTGAGAAATTTGCTTAAACACATAACAAAATTATCTTTGGTGGACTTGAAAAGAGTCGGTTGTATAAAAGTGAATGAACAATGTAAGTGTCCAGATAACAGCCGTACAACTAACCCATTGCTTTGTAGATTGATGATGATGCCTTTTTATGAATCTTTTGTATAAGATACTGACCATTTGATTCCAGCCACAAAATATCTTAATTAACCAAATCTGGTGTGCAAGATCATGTTTTTTCCTGAAATTTGCAGATTTTTGAAAATGACAAGATATTCTAGTCATGTCATGGATATTGATTCCATGCAATAGTTTATTACTGCCAATTACATGACAACATTAAATAATATGATCACTTTCTAACCATAATGGGATTCAAATATACTGTTAATGCCATGCATCCAAGAGCCAGCTGCCCATAAAGGCAGTATAGCCTGCTTTCATTGGCGCTAAAACATCTAGTCAGCCATTTCCAGGATTCCCTGTGATAATGGCTTACATTTCATGCACACTATAGGTATTCACCTGAAAATGCTCCCATTTGAAGAATGCATGTCAATGAAGTTCATAATTAAATGCTGCTGAATCTTTTCACAAAATGTCATTTTATTTTTTGAGTAATTTCAAATTACCAACTCTTAAGGTTTGATAGCTGGATCTGCATGCTATGGGAAAGTGTGCCCCACTAGTAAGGGCATTTGCTTATTGTGTTGGAGGTTCCTAGCTCAATTCTCTGAGCTATACACTGGAATTTTTTTCGGTACCAAATTCCTGGATTTTGTATAAGCAATGTTTTATTAACTTACGGTTTGCTCCCTCTTGGAGATTTGAGTTAATGAACCATGAAAATACACTGTCATTTATGAGGGGATGTTAAACCGTCAGTCCCATGTACACGGAGTCTACCTGTACATGTGCATTGCATTTAGTTTTTTGGTAAAGTTTGTAAACTCACACAGGTCCCATTAAACCATCCTGGTACCCTGTATTGTAATCTTCGATAAAGCAGTTGTTTTTGATGCCAAGATTCATTTGGATACCCTTCTGCCAACTATCACCAACATCTCAAGTCTCTCCTGATACTTCTTCCTTCCGACTGCTTAAAAATGCCTGGTCTCGCCACTCTCAAGAAGCCCAACTGGATGAAATAATTTTCAAAAAAATTATCGCCCATTTCCTCATCTCAATTTTGTGTCAAAATCATTGCAAACTTATTGCCTCTCGCGTGACTGATTACCGTCTACGATAATATTTGAGCGTTTCAATCCGCTACAAAAAATACCATGGAACTGAAACTGCATTAGTGAGTGCAAAAGATATCTTATGTTCTCTTGATAACAAATATGGTGTGTTTCTAGTGCGGTTGGTCTTTCTTCAGCCTTTGACCCCATAGACCATGGAATGTTAAAATGTCCCCTGGAGTCTATTTGTGTCAAGGTCATGCTCTTGAGTGGATTTGCTCATACTTAGCAACAGAAAGCAATCTGTAAAGTATTAATGGAACTTTATCTTCACCTTCAATGCTCCTGTTTGGAGTTCCTCAGGGATCAGTGATTGGGCCACTGCTTTTCATCATATCTTCACCCTATTGCTGATATTGCTCATAAACATGGACCTTAATTTTCACTTATATGCAGAGACAGCAACTCTATTTTTCTTATGATATGAATTCCCCTGACGATGATCAGCTGTGCGGTTCAAAAAATTGAATGTTTGTGGTTGCAGACATTAAGTCCTGGATGACTTGCTAACCCACTAAGCTAAATGATGACAAAACTGAACTTGTCATGTCACAACTAAGCATTTGCATGCTAAAATCCAGGATAATAAATATCAAATTGCCAACACTATATTCAGTCTACACATTTCTGTCTCGTCAATTTGGGGTATTTGTTGATGAAAACATGTCAATGGATGAACAAGTGAAGAAAATTTGTCAGTCCGCTTTTTTCAAATTCGTAACATCACTCAATCAGAAAAATTTTGTCTGACGACACTGCCTCAATTCTTGTTCATGCCCTTATCACCTCCCAACTTGATCAATGTTAATGCTCTTTCGTATGGAATTTCTAACAACCTTCTAGATAAACTTCCATCGAACACAAACAGCCGCTCGTGTTCTCTCAAAAACTCGCAATTTGATCACATAACTCCAACTCTTACGCAACTTCATTGGCTACCCATTCCAGGAGCCAATTCAAGGTTCTGCTGCTAACATGGAACGCAACTAAATGGACTTGCAACCATCTTACTTAATATCTTTTACGCCATCAGCGGAACAAGATAGCTCAATCAGGTAGCGCTCGACTCCAGTTTTATGCTCACCATGCGTATAGGCCCCGTGCGTTCGAGCCCTGTGAGATCAGCTATCTTGTAATTTACTGGACAAGAAATTAACGCTTAGTTGCTCTATTACCCATGCGATATTTGGGGAAGCTGATCCCAGCTGCGATGGTTATCTCTCGATGTATTTTGCTGATAAGGAAAGCGCTGACCCGATCTGCTGCATCCCCTTAAACTGGAATGCTAAATGTTTATGGTAATGTTTGGGCCACAGTGATCACCGACCATTTGTGAAAGCGCTAGATGCCAATAGCATAAGGCCGCTATATAAAAAATTCTCTGCTATTTAATTATTATTTATACTTGCCGAACCCGGACTCCATATCGTCAGATAAACTTCTCTTATCAGTACCCGAACCTATCCATCTTTGGTGATAGAGCTTTGTGCTTCATGTGCACCAAACAGTGGAACTACTTCCTATAAACATTCGCTGTTTGTGTTCAGTTAATGTAATTTTAAGAACAGTCTTAAGACCTTTGTTTCTATCTGCCTATAATGTTTAATTATTGCAATTTCAATGTATTGTATTTGAATCTCCAATGTAAGTTTGTTCAAGTTTCCATTACGTTTGTATGTTTTTGCTCCTCCTTTAGTTTACATGTTCATGTTTGAATTTTGTTTTCTTCTGTTTACTTGTTTATGTCTCTTTGTACAGCGCCTCGGATATGGTTGCCTAGATAGATGGCGCTTTTCTAAATGCTTATTATGGTTATTATTAATATTATTATGATCTACCTAGGCTAAGATAAGACCAATCTTACAGTCAGAATATTCCCAGATGATCAAAATTGTGATCAATTTTACATCTTATTAGAGTAGAGCTTTGGAATCCGGTGGGGGGGGGGGTGGGGGTTACTCAGGGGACAAGGGTAGGTACATATGTCCGCCGATTGGGCACATTTTCACCCCTTACTATAACAAGGGTCGTTTTTCCCACCTGCTACTATATTGCTGGGTCATTTTTTGAGGTCATTGCTACTATACAAATGGTCCATTTTTTTCAATTTTTAGTCCAATTTACTATGAAAATGGTCAATTTTTGTGATATTCGGTAAAATCACATGAAAATGGTTGATTTTTCCAATATTTGGAAAAGTTACTATGAAAATGGGCCGATTTTGCTAAGATGATTATGCAAATGGTGCGAAATTTCAAGCCAACTATAGAAATGGGTCGAAATTTCGGAACCAACTATATAATGGGTCATATTTTTGTACAATTGGTCAATAGTAAACATGGTCGATTTTTTTACCCGTCGGACTCACACCTGTACCCCATTTTTGGGTCGAGAACCCCCCCATTTTCCACATTTTTACCATGTTTTGAAACCTCTTTCAATTGTTAGGGTTTAATTTGGGCAAGAATCTTTTGTGTGAAAAATTGACTGCTTGAATAACTAAGAATTGCTCAGAGGGAATTTAGATGGCACATATCAGTCAACTGCAACTGTAATTTTTTTTTTGTGGACATATTGATGCGTCAATGTAAATTTACATCAAGGCCTTGTGATTGTTCAATTAACTGTAAATATTCACGATTGCTTCAAGTCTATACGTAAGCCTTGGCACACACACAATGAATCCTCCTGTAAGTTTTGCATGATCTTCCAGGAAAGATGAAATCATTCACAGATTAGCATACAAGCTATTTGGAAGTGTCTGTCGTTCATTAATTGTCGGTGTTTAGTGGAGGTTACAGAGAGGTGATCCTGAGTTTGATGACCTCTAGATAGTAGAAAAGTACATGGAAGGTTTTATGCCATACTCAAGTATATAGTAGCATTATAAAATATAAATCCTATTGAAGTTTGGGGAAGAAGGTTTGAAGATATTGTCTATAGTTTGAAGGGTTTGAATCCGAATTTTTGGGTCCATCCTCTAGGAAATATGGGGAACATGGCATAAATTAGTACAGGGATACATTTTGAAATCAAGTCAAATTGTGTTTAAAAAAATGTACACCGATGTATTTGTCTCATAAGGATTTAAAAAGTAGCTGGTCTATCCTACCTTAAGTTAAAGGCTGACTCGGAGATTTTGAAATATAATTTTTTTGTGTTGTAATTAAAAATAGTCATCTAGAACTAAAGATAGTCACTTAAACATGCTAACTCCAAAGTTAGAGATGAATCAGATTTTTTGTTTTCATGCAGTGAACATTTATGCACAGTATAACAGTGCCATAGGATACCGTGTGTAATGAATTCTGGATCCAAAAATTTTATAACAAAGTTGTGATTTTCTTTATGAACATGAAAGACTTAGATTTAAGCTTAGCTATTTGACACAGTGCTTAGTATATGAACAGCATTAGGTGCTTGATTTGTTTGAAAATTGAGGGGCGCTCTCCTGTGGGAATCTCTGAGTAGGCCTTTAAATGGGTACAGCCCTGATAAGGTTCAAGTCATCCTGGGCAAAATTATCCAGTGCTCAGTTTTGTTGAAACGGGTTGCAAATAATTTGCTCGGTACTAAAACGTGCAACGAGAGATTTCATAACAGGTGTCCCTAAAAATGTGGAAACTCCACTAATATAAAGCCTTTTGTTTTCACTGGCATTTCTGTAGCAAAAATACAAGTTTAGAAATCTATTGGTGGTCTTTTCTATATGAAATAACTACATATGACACAAATTTATTCCTTTTGCCTTTTATGAAAATATTCAGGGACATAATAATTGTGAGATCTGTAAGGATGCAATTTTTGGCTGCTTTTTGGACGGATTGTGTAGCAAAATCCGGCTTATGAAATGGCAATGTCTGGATGTGTGTGTGTGTGTGTGTGTCTGGATACAAAAAAGTCAACATTTTGCCATAACTTTTTTTCTAGATGAGCTAGAGTAGCCAAACCTAGATATATTGTAGGAGGGCACAAGCCCCTACTAACCATGTAATTCATTCCCCCAGGGTCCTCCCCTGAGTCTGACAGGGGGTGAGGAAATGTCAAAAAAGGTCAACATTTACCCAAAAAGGTCAACATTTTGCCATAACTTTTTTTCTAGATGAGCTAGAGTAGCCAAACCTAGATATATTGTAGGAGGGCACAAGCCCCTACTAACCAAGTATTCCTTTCCCCCAGGGTCCTCCCCTGGGTCTGACAGGGGGGTGGGAAAATGTCAAAGAAGGTCAACATTTTCCCAAAAAGGTCAACATTTTGCCATAACTTTTTTTCTAGATGAGCTAGAGTAGCCAAACTTAGATATAAATGTCAAGAAAGGTCAACAAGTATAGATCAGTATGGCCATGTGTGTGTAGGTCTGTATGTAGATGTGTAGGTGCGTATGTAAAGATACATTTGAGGATCAGGTCCATGCAACAGTCCACTTAGTGTGCCTGTATTGGAGGTACTAGAAGCTCACTTATGAACTATACATACACAATGTACACCCATATTATTCAACACCCCAGATAAGAGCTGCACATACCCTTGGGGGGAAAAAGCAATCCGTCCATACCGTCATTAGCGGTTTACAGATTTTCTCTGAAATGTATCTACTTAATGGCAATTAATTGGGGTTCCTAAAAAAATTGAGCGAGACCAACTGTTCAAAATGAACTAAGATATTATGATTCCTTAATGGTTTTCCATGATTGTTACCTCTTTTTGTTTGAGGTTCAACAGAATCCTGAAAAAAGGTAATTGCCAAAATTTCAGCTAATTCTGGTCTTATTTTGATGGTATTAGCAAATGTTTTTTATGACAGCGCCCCATTGGCCACTGTGCTGTAATTTCTGTCTGAAAATAGAAAATTTCACATTTCTTTTGAAGTAGACCAAATCTGAATCCAAGTCTGGATACACATACCATACGGTCGAGATAATATAAAAGTCTGAACAATTCTGGGGAACGAGGCTAAGGATCACAAAATGCCCTTTAAACAATTACCAGCTGGTACATCTAAAAAAGTTCTTACCTATTCATAGCAGGTTTATATGTTAATTTTATTTCATACTGATTTAAATCAATTATGATTATAAATTATACAAATATTGACTTGCTGTCAACGTGAGCAAATATCTCCAAGGGGAAGGATTTATTTTATGAGGCATCAGCCAGAATGTTCTGATCTGCTTTTGCCCCAAGGGATCTTATCATCTCTGGCAGCTGATAGGTATGTTTCATGCAATTTGTGCTAAAGATTCATTTGTACCAAAAATGTAAAGATGCATGGGATGTTTTACATTTTTCTGTGAAGTATTCATAAATGTGAAACTGACAAAAAGTAGGCTATGAATCTGCAAATAATAGTGCGATAAAAGCAAATGTAATTTGTTTTGGGTGTTTTTATGTTATTTATTTGATCCTGTTTTTCATCGCCCTGGTGGCTTTATTCAGAAGGGGGATTTTGCCTTAAAAGATTCAGTCATTGGCATCATTGTCATCTGCCTCCACAAACATGTTGCTGTACTCCACATTCCATTCCAATTTTGGTGACTCTAGTGCCAAATGACCCATAGTAGGGAATATTACAGCTGGTGTGAGATGCAGATCTAGATCTATAGGTCCAATGACCATGTAAGAGGCAAAGTGCAGACGTCAACAATAAAATAGGGGATTGCCGATCAATATGTGGGCCGCCGGCAGGTAGAATAGAGCTGCCCTAGATATGGGCGGAGCAGAGTCTCTTGTCAATCATTCTGTTCCTCTCATATCTACTGCAGTATGTAGGGGTAGCTCGAGATCTAATTGGCCGGAGGCCTGCTTGGGATCGACCAATCCCGTTGTGTCATACACCTCGGCCAGAGATTAAAAGATGATGTAAAATCTCTGGTCGAGGTCCATTAAAGAAAGCTGAACAAGAAACCAACTTTAGTGTTCTCTCCGAATTCCTGTGTCTCTTTCTGTGTGAACTGAATCCATGCAACTGTGATGGAAGGAACGTCCATTACAAATGGTGGTGATGTAAGAGGCAAAAGTGTATAAGAGGCAAAGTGCAGACGTCAACAATAAAATAGGGGATTGGCGATCATAACTAGGCCGCCGGCAGGTAGTAAGAGCTGCCCTAGATATGGGCGGAACAGAGTCTCTTGTCAATCATTCTGTTCCTCTCATATCTACTGCAGTATGTAGGGGTAGCTCGAGATCTAATTGGCCGGAGGCCTGGTTGGGATCGACCAATCCCGTTGTGTCATACACCTTGGCCAGAGATTAAAAGATGATGTAAAATCTCTGGTCGAGGACCATTAAAAGCTGAACAAGAAGAACCAAACAACATCTCTCTATCTCTGTCTTCTCGTGTGTGAACCCATGCAACAGAAATGGAAAATACACCATTTACAACCACATTATCACCTTGAATGCTCAGTAAAATCTTGTTTACTTCCCTTTAGGTTTTCAATCAAGTTCATGTCATGCTCTTGTACATATTGACCAAGTTGATTTCATACCCAGTCAAAAAATCATTGCAGGAAGACTTGTCTGGAGTGTACACAGTTAGACCTCTAATGAACTTGTGTGACCTTTGACCCTGTTGGGCATATGTCCGTGCCAGGGGGATCTCGCAAGTTTACTAGCAGTGTTTTTATATAGTTTGTGAAATAGTGAGTCAAGCAAAGAAAAAATATTCAAACATACTGAAATGAATTCATACTACAATCACTTGGATGATTCACTTTGGGTGAAAATTCCCTGAAGAAAATTCGGGGAAATAAACACTCATGTTGACTGCTAGCTGGTGGCAGTTACATCACTGCTGCCATTCATGTGCACTTGACATGCTTTTATCAGATGTTGAAAAGAATGTGGTCAGTAGTTTGCATACAATTGCTTTTGTTGTTTTCTTTAGACATGTTTAAAGGTATTGATCAGTTAGGTGTAAGATGGATTAATACATCAGCTGTTTGCTGGAGTCATGGGGGAAATACTTGCAATGAAATATATTTTATTCCCAGAGTTTATTATTATCAGAACATGTGTGTACATGTAGCCACGGTGCAGATCCTGTGGACTTAAGGTCTACTTAAGGCTCTGTAAAAAATATGCATTTTTTCTCAATTTGAGCCTTATTTCAATGCCCTGTCCTCTTTTTCTACCTTTTTAGGTCATCCGATGCAATTGGAAAGACCGACCTTATGGCGGTATGATTTGTGTGTCTGTCAGTCTGTGTGTCTGTGTGTGTCAACATGTAGTATGGGCTTACTGTATTTTGCGAAAAGAAACGAAACAGAACTCCCATTGGATTACACGCTTTATTCCGTCATGCATGCATAACATGCATAAGGATTAACACCGCGCCCTTGTAATCCAATGCGGCGTTATGTTTGTTTCGTTTCGCAAAATACAGTAAGCCTGTAGTATGTACCTTTTGGTTGACGCTTTTTCAGCTTACTGTAACTTTTTATTTTTAGTACAGTGATGGATCAAGTTCATACCTGGTATGCTTGTAAAGTGATTCAAGGGGCCTTATGTGGGGTAACTGATGAGGGGGTCAAAGGTCATTCAGGGGTGACTTAGGGTCATTATATTGCTATAGTATACACCTTTTGGTTGTTATTTTTTCAACTTAAATTAGTTTAAAAGTGCAGTGATGGCTTAAAGTTCATACTTGGTATGCTTATACTTTGGGACAAGGGGTCTTATGTTGGGTAATAGATGGGAAGGTTAAAGGTCATTCAGGTATGCTTATACATTGACTCTTATTCTTTTACCACATAATCGGACAACCTATTTGGGACTGCTGTCCCTATTACTATACTACTAAAAAAATGAGATCGGTCTGACATTTTGTTATGCTTTGACATGTGGGGCTGATATTTGGCATAGAAATGCCCTATGACCACCAAATTTGGACCACTGACCTGAGCACAGAACAAATGAGGTCAAATGTCATGCACATAGGTCAAAGGTCACACATGCACTAGTTTTGTTTAATTTTTAGACCCCTGAAGTGTGCACGCTCCCTCTGCACCCCCTGGGTATGCACATGCAGAAAGTTTTGTACATTCTAAGTGAAAGTGATTGTAGTTTGTTATTTCAAAAGGTTTTAATATTTTCCATTGCTGGACTTTAAACTCTATAAAGGAAAAGTGACGTTCCTGGTTTTGAATTGTAACTCAACATTGCCCAAGATTCCAAAAACAAATATCAACTATCCCCAAAGAATTTCTGGTATGACTTTCATACATTCCAGATTTTTGGTGTATAATTTTAAGAACATGTCAGTGCACATTTCACCAAACATACATGAAACCTTATTAGTTTTTAGGATGCACAGGTTGTCTTTGTACCTTGGAAATAGAAAGGGAATAAACTTGTGGTTTTGGAAACTCCCCTAGCATAAAATCAGTGAATTGAACAGTTCCCAGTATGATGAAGACTGCATAAGACACAACCAGCAATGCAGCACCTGTGGGCATTTACCTTGAATATGGTGTGTGTGACCGGACATTCACAGTTGGAGAAGAATTCTTAATCAATTGCCAGGGCCTAGGGAGGACTATTTTATTCAACAGGATGGTAGTCCGTGCTATTTCTTATGATTAGGTTTATCCAATCAGCTGTCTTGAAGCCTTAAACAAGACACATAATGGGTGTGTATGGCAGACAATATGAGTATACAACATTAGACTGAAATCTCACTCAACCTGTTCCCATGGGCAATCATTCTCCTAAGATTGTCATAGATTTAACATAGTGTCTGAAAAAATGTCTGCGGTTAAGCAGTAGATGGTGCCTCAGTTAATGTGTTTGTGAACGATAGCTAGCTACGCATCCATCCTAACAGCTCTCAAACTAAGATTCAAATTATACTTGCACTTGCATAGTCTGATGGATAGGTTATCTCCAGAAAGGGTATTCTAAAAACATGTCTTATTCAGTGCTCTTTGACATATTTTGAATTGCAGGTGCAATGCTCACATTCATGGATGCTTGCCAACATTCTAAGAACAGGTGTTTAGGTCAAGTTGCACAGCATATTAAGGGCATCAGATTTTCTCAGGAAGTACGGCAGGGTTGTGGGTCTTAAAAGAAATGTTGATGATAGGCGCAGCTTGCATGTATTTCAAATCTGTGAATCTTTAAATACTGTCCAAAATGTGAATACATTCTGATTGTAGTCACGTGAGAACATTTAAAAAAAATACAGTACAGTGCACCTATATTATTTGCATCCATACTTAACCTGAAGGATGTTGCATGAAAAATGTTCAATAACAATTTTGACATGTTACCCAACCATTGTAACATGTTCAGCAACTAAACTATCTTAACTTGTTCCATAAATATACTAATATAGTAAAGGGATAAACAGTGTTAATGCGAGAGGATAATATTTGGTTGGTTAAATTTTTTTATCGAGTTGAAATTTTTATATTCACATACAAATTCTAGAATCTGATAAAATTTACTGTTTGGTCTTTACTATAAAATTATGTTTCAAGCCAACCACTTGCAGGTTATGTTAGCACATCCATGCCCCTAACAAAGATGCCAATGCATGAATTTTTATAATTTTTTTCCTGTATTCCAAATTAGCGAATCACTGCTTTTCCCTTTTAATATATTCAACAACCATTTTAAAGGTGCAACGAGATATTTTTGAGGCACCCAAATATTGTGTCATAATAGTAATTTCATATATATTAGACACTGGGTAGATTTCTTACCTTGTATTTGACTACAGAAATGTCTTAAAAGAGAGAAAAAAGGTGATTTTAATTTGCTTACATTTCAATATAAACATAGGCTTAATTTCCGTATTTGCTCCTATACGAAATTAGAAATTTCACAATTTTGTACCAAAGAAACATTGCTCAGCTCAATCCTTTCAGATGGGGATATTTTTGATGGAAAGCTTACATCAGGGCTAAAATCAGTACTTTTTATTTTTTAGGGACACCTGATATGTGAAATCTCTCGTTGCACCTTTAGCAAAATTGTGAATTGATCAGAAAGCAAATTCTATGACAAAGCAATCATTTGTCTCAGAGAAACATTAGATTAGTGTAGAGACCAAAGTTTTCCATTTTACAGAAAAAAGAAACAAATACCACATTGGCTCTTTACATTTGTTATGACAGCATTTCTAGGCAAGGCTTATGATAAGAAACTAATAAGTGTTCCTGGAATGGACAAAATTTGAATGCTGCTTTTGTAGGAAAATTGGAAAACAAACACAGAATGAAATATTTGTAAAACTGAAAACTTTGGTCTCTAGATTAGTGTAAATGTGTAAATTAAAGTGTGCAGAGAAATTTTTAGCTGTGATAATACTTTTGGTGGATTTACAGTAGCAGTGGTATTTGCTAAAACATGAAGTGTGTAGTTTATGTTAATTACACAAAAGTTGATAGTCTGGGCGATATTTCTGTGAATGTTGCTGTCAACTATGTACAGTATGTACCAATCAGTATAACATGTATGTTTAACCCTATTACTCAAATATATTTTCATTTACATAACACTTATTTGATAAAATTTACAATTATGAGACCTGTCATCTTTAAAATCAATTGACAAAAAATTGACCTTGACATAGATATTGGAAAGAATTGTAAATAAATTATTATTTGCCACTGTGGTACAACTTCTTGGCCATGTCGGCAGGACACCAAAGGAAGTCTTTAAAGGTCAGCAAGATATACACAAAAAGTCCAAGGAGCCTTTTATCTATTCGGTCATCATTAGAAGCTGGGAGTTGAACACTAATGAATTTATTTTTGGATTTACACATAGCTTGATATTAAACATGGCACTGGATGAAACATGGCAAACTGATGACATAGCCTTTAGTATCATGTTTAATTAGTATCGAGAGGGGGAGCTTTATTTGACATATTCAAGGTGTGATTTCTGTGATGATTTCAGTCATTATGCCATTCCAAAGCATATGTGACCTGCTCCACGCTTGAAACAAGTCACCATACTCATTTTTTTAAGTTACAGACCTTTGAAGGTGATATTCTCACAAAAGTGACAACAATTTTTAAAAGTTCAGTTAGGTACACATCTGCCCTTCAAAAAATGAAGTCTAATAAAAAGTTGGTTAATTATTGACATTCATTGCTAAAATTTTAATGTCATTTCTAACACCAAGTTAATCCCAATGTTCCCCAAAAGTGTATTTACATTTTGCAATTTTTTAGACGTAGCATCCTGTATTACCAATAATAAGACTGTTTATGTGGGTGCTACCTTAATTTGTTTTGAACCTGAAAGCAATCATAAAATGATGTATATTTTACAAATTTCTCCCAATCGCTAAGCTTTACTAATTGGTGTTGGGGTTTCAATTGAAATTTGTCTCTAATAATGGCCCCCTTGCAGTGCTCAAAGGTATTTATTTGAAAGAATACAGTAATCATGTTAAAGCTGACTGGACACTTGCACATTAATTCACAGGGTTACTAAACTCTTTCCCCAGCACAATTAATTTTATGGGCATAATTACATTATACCCTTCACACCTTCTATGTATCATGTGCTTTATTCTGTTAATGGAAGAAAGCACATGATACATAGGAGCGAAAGGTATAAAGTAATTATGGAATCTTACGGTTAATGCCAAAAACTTTGCAATTTGGCATTCGGCTTACCACATGCATAGGTTACACCTATCACTGGTTGAAGTGGTTGTCACACCTATCACTGGTTGAAGTGGTTGTCAACTCTCAAAATCAAAAACTAACCAAGGGGGCTGGCTGGGGGTTCAAATATTATTAGGAATTGGGAACTGTTAGTATATTGTTAATGCAATTTCATAATGTTATTTTTTAATTCCATAATGTTGAAATTTTAAGTAGTGCCATATGCCAATAGTTATGTACAAAAAATACTATTTTTCAAAAAATTCATCTGTTAATCACTTAAAAATGAATATGAAAATTTTGTATACTTTGCAAATCTGTTGTTAACAAGTAAAAAACAACAAGGATGTTCACCTATGACACGCATAAGAGGTATATCCCTCTATTGTATGCCCAGTTTTACCCAATTTGTTTTCAATATCAGACCTGTTTTTCTGCATCATTGAGTGTGGATTGATTTTCAAAGCCCTTTGTTTGTGCCGACAGTGTTGTTTTAGTGGGGTCTGTACGTTAGCCTATCTGGCCTCCGGGACTCAATCAATAACATAAATGAAGAAATCCTAACCCTGTACCTGCTGAAACCCAGAGTTTCAATAGTAACATATATTGCATTGAAATAGAGGATATATTGACCTTTTCTCCAGCTGTCTTGCATACTGTAAACCATGTGTTTCTTTAATTTTGTTTCCATTAATATCTTTACTTGGTTAAGAAATTGGTATGTGATTATTGGACGTAACTAACCCACACAGTATAAAGATGGTGATATCATAATATTGATGCAAATAATAATTCAATGGCTCCTAGACATACGATGTTGCCAGTGAGAAATTTCTCACCATATCTATGATTTTATGTAACACCACATAATTTAATCACAGAAGTGATCAATGCACAATTTGTTTATTGCAGAGATACTTGCATAATTATTTGCCAGTTTCAATTAAATTTTATAAGCATCTCATATACCTAGTAAATAAACAGAGGTGGTTCCTTTTGTGAGGTTTTGGTTTTTAAGGACACTATTAGTGATTCACCCAAAAGAGTCACAATATTTGAAATTTGCAGGAATAGCTTAAAAAAGTGAAGGATAAGTCTATAGAATTCTCTTCAGTGATTTGCTAAATCAGAAAATAGAAAAAATCATCAAAAATCAGATTTTTGCATGTCTGTAACAAGTATAGGTATCCTAACATACTCTAGAAATGATAGGACCAGAAGCAACCTAACAAGGACAAAATCGGATGTTTTAGTCATCAGTGTCCTTTCGGACACTTACTGCTACACGTAATTGAATGGAGATTCGCATCTTTGAAAACTGCCGTTTTCTTCGTTTTCGGTCAATTCTTCAGTTGGAAAAGGTAACATATGAGAATTCTACAGGCTTATTCTTCACTTTTAAGCTATTCCTGCAAATTTCAAATATTGTGACTCTTTCGGATAAATCACTGATAATGTCTTTAAGTTAATTTTTCCAACTGAAAAATTGAAAGAAATGGAAAAAACAGTGGTCAAAGATATGAAGCTCCATTCAACTTCATATGTCATAGTAAGTGTCTGTACAGACACGACTAAAATATCAAATTCTGCCCTTATTAGATTTTTTTGTCATATCACTTGCAGGGTATGTTAGGATATCTGATTTTGGGTGATTTTTTTTTAATTTTCTGATTTGACTGCAAATTCAACACACTCCAAGAGTTCAGTTCTATAAATATCAGGAAAATTACCTGTGTGAAAATATTATTTTACACAGTACATGCACACAGATCATCTGTGCATTGCACAGATGTACTTAGCATGCTCTGACATGATACATCATAGCACAGCACATATCAAGGCTCATTGAAAAGGCCTGTAGTCAATTGGGGAATTTCTAGTTAGAACGGTATCGTAAAAAAATATTGAGAAATTTCAGAAAAAGTTACATTTTAATTTTTGGCAATTAATGTTGGCTTACCATGTGACATGAACTGAACCACTCAGCTGATGTTGTGAATTCTGGAAATTGAATTATTTTCACTGTGAGGTTGTTCAAAATGGTTAAATGTTGAGGCTTGTTGAAAGATAATTGATCACATGTATAATATCCTACTATCCTGTGAACTGTACATTTCAATATGGAAAGTATTGTAGAGTGCATATTGAAGTTATCGTCAATATCTAGTGGTGCTGAAGCACAAAAACTGAATAAAGATATATCAGACTTCAATAAGTTGTCTTCCAAGATTAATTTAGTTGTTTGCAAGAGAGACAAAACAGGGAATCAAACTCCAGACTACTGTTTACAAATTGAGTCTCTTAATGGTAGGTTACTGAGGATGGGCTGCCCTGCAGGAGGGGGTTGATTTTAATCCTACATAAAGCTAGACCGAATAAATCATTATTACTATTAATTAAAGAAAACATGAGCTTTTGATGAAACTTCTGCATAGCTATGTAGCACACTGTGTGTGTCATCACAGAGGATGCATTATGTCTTGTTAAGATATTACCTTGAGTAGAGTTCACCATCTGTCATAATCAACACTTTCTAGGTCAATAATTTGTATAACTTGCTTTGGTATTTCTTGCTGTCAGCAAACATTTAAGTTGAAATGGTTATCCATAGCTCTGCATTATATTGCACACTTTCACATCAAGTGTGTATGGTGCTATGTGAAAAAACAAATTCAGTCCTGTAATGTAGGTTTATGAAGGTTTGGTCAGGGGGGATTTGCAAGTTTGCTAACTTGCAGTATTTTTGGCTAGTTGGGTATCGGTCTAGTGGTTTAGTAAATAGGTTAGGTAATCACTTTTACTTGTGTACTACTTTTTTTTTTAAAGGGCTCTTAGTCGGGGTTGCATAAAGTATTAAAAGTGTCTTTTTATTTCTTTAAGTTAGGTCACATGCATGTGGTTGATTAAAGTGTATTATAAAATCAAAAACAGATTGTATAATAATATTGATTATAATCAATTTCATCCACATGTTGATGCTGAAAAGGGTTTGGAGGTTCAAATAAAATAATGCAAATGTAAATGACTTGACAAAACTAAAGGGGGGAACAACATAGCCCAGGGCGGTTAAACGTTGACTAAAACACTATACAAAAGTCGAGTGCACACACACACACACGTGACACACGCAACACACACAAATGCAAAACCCACACATTTACATATACCGTATTGTTCCTACTAAAAAGCCCCGGGGGGTTGCATTTTTCAAAAGGGGGGATTATTACCGTCAAAAATGGAAGTCAAAAATCCCGCAAAAAATTCACCTTACACACGCTATTTCGCTGATTATCAACAATCAGAGAACGAGCAGAGGGGACGTGTTCGCACCTACGAGGTCAAAGTTCCATATACTTGAACTGTTACCACTGTGAAACAACAGCGATGATGATACGGATTACGAACCGTTCCCGGGCCATTTTTTTAAATCATGTGATTTACGGTAAAGCTTAACTTCATTTTTATCCCCATGGCTTGAAAAGCAGAAGGGGCGATTATGCTCATCAGTTCAAGGCGCGTCGGCGGCGGGGTGGTGTCCAACACATTGTGAACGCGATAACATGAGACCATTAAGGGTTATGGTTGATTGTAACCTTGGTGGGTGGGATAGGGACTGCCATGCCTTCATCTGATTAGATTATGGGGTGGCATATGTTAATTAGGTACCGAATTTGACATAATTAATGAGTTATTTGGGTCATTTTCAAACACAATTCTGTGAACACATAACATGAGGACCATACGGGGTATGGTGAATGAAACTGGTGGGGGGGATAGGATGCACCCGTTTTCATCTGATTAGATTATGGGCGGCGCATATGCTAATTAGGTACTAAATTTGCATAATTAATGAGGTTAATTTGGGGTATTTTTACCCAAAAAAACGCTTGTGACAACTATGAAGATCCATAAGTCGATTTTGATGAGTATATGTTTTTTCAGAATCTACCGTCCTATTCATTTGTACAACAAAAATAATCCAAGAATTTCAATATTGGATCCATTTAATTTAAGTCTCCCTACGACCCGACTTTAATAGGCGGTCCAATCGGGTTTACTTTTTTACTGCTCAATCCCCATTTCCGATAAACTGCTGTTATAACGTTAGGGTTTTTTGTATCCGATCGTTGTGTTCCCAGTTACGTATCGAGCTATTTGATATCGACCCAGGGAACACGGATCGACCTCGACCGTCGTAAGTGAATTGTCAAAAATCTCACAATCGCCAACGACGCCATTTTGTTGATCGCCTGGGAACGATTGTGATGATTACGTCGTGTGAAAACATACATCAAAATGTTGTTAGTCCGGGTTTTCAAGACAACAGGTACCGGACAGGATATAAAATGACGTGGTCCTGCACGAAAACACTTTTACCGGACACAACAGTATTATTTAAAGGAGTCTCGGTTGCCGTCCGGGCACCGCTACTCCATTTCCATACACACGCAAACGAATCTCAAACCACCAACAAACGAGGCACGTCGTGCTTATGACGACGTCACACCACCCTGCACCATGCTTAATGCATGTCGTGTGATCTATTCCAACCAAGTACAATTCAGTGGAATCCGATGCGCCGTGACCAGGTTGGATAGTCCATGTGAATGAATGTTAAAACACGAACCGATCGAAAACTAGCAAACGGATAATGACCGATGTTAGAATGGATGAGAAATGTTTTAAGAAGTGTGGTTTTGGCTTTGTGATATCAAGCAATGATCAGTCGCCATTAAAGACGATGTCCAGCACTGAAAATCCCACTGACATTTTCGCTAATATGGACTTTAATCTATTTGCAACACAAATGTTTCTATGAAAATTATTATGAGCAAAATGGGAATGAAATGTAATTGGATAATTGATCAGGTCTGCAAGCTTTCGTGCTTTGGATTATTTTATACGCGCTTATTACAGGTGACCCAACCAAGGTTAATATATTAAGCAGTGGCGCGGCCTGTTCGATATGGTCTAATGATGTTGTGAAAGAAGTTAGTTGTTTCATGAACTGGGGATTTAATAAAAGACGACCTTTTGAACAAGTTCAAGCGAGGAGCACGGCACTCTCTCTGGCAAGTCCGGCAGTTTACACACACACAGCGGCACTGTGACTGTGTATTAGTTACCGCAATGATAGCACAAAACTCGCGTGGTTGCTGAACTAGGAATTTGTTGATCAAGTTGTGTATTTTGAAATCAAAGTTTAACGACATTTTCAGGTTGAGTACCATGCACATAACACCATGATCACATGCATCGGCATCTCAGGGCCAGGACTTCCATGATGCATGGGTGGCAGGCACGATGGTAGTTTGGCATGTATGGGAGGGACTCTGCACTGCAGTTATTTGGTACGGTACCATATGTGTTAAGGGCTGCCTGTTGTCTCTTGAATTGATTAAGATTCTGAAAAAAATAATAATCATAAAAATTGGATCCCTTCTTCGTCCAATGCCAAAAAATTTATGGTTTGTCATGAGTTGGGAAAAATATCGGGCTCAGCTTCGCTTCGACCGAATATTTTCAACTCAGGGACTCGATTTATACGAAACTGGTGGGTGGAGGGGTGGGGAATATGTACTCTCGCGCTGAATTAGGTTTGGGCGCATGATATGCTAATTAATAGCTATTTGCATATTTATGGGCTAAATTTGGGGTATTTTCACCCACAAACTTGTGAAAAACCGATCTGAAGATCCATAGTCCGATTTGATGAAAAACTGGTGATTGAGGGGTGGGGCATCATGTACTCTCGCGCTGATTAGGTTTAGGGTTGGGTTGTCCGGGGTAAGGGGGGGTGTCCGCGGTTTAAGGGGGTTGTCCGGCTTAAGGGGGTGTTGGATTTAAGGGGGATTGTTGGGGTTTAAGGTAGGTTGTTGGGGTTTAAAAGGGGGTGGTCCGGTTTTTCTGTTAAGGGGGGTTGTCTGGACTAAGGGGGATTGTTGGGGTTTAAGGGTTTAAGGGGGTGTCCGGGTTTTTTAAAGGGGTTGTCCGGTTTTAGGGGGGGTTCGTCTGGGCTTAAGGGGGCTTGTGTGGTTTTTAGTGGGTTGCATGAGTTGGAAGGTGGGCGTTGTCCAGGTTAAGGGAGGTGTCCGGGTTAAGGTGGGGTTGTCCAGCTTTAAGGGGGGTTGTTGGGTTTTTTGTAAGGGGGGATTGTTGGGGTTTAAGGTGGTCGGGTTGTGTGGGTGTTAAGGGGGGGTTGTACCGGGTTTTTTTTTAGGGGGGGTTGTCGGGACTTTAGGGGGATTGTTGGGTTTAGGGGGTGTTGTCCGGGTTTTTTAAAGGGGTTGTCGGGTGTAAGGGGGGGTTGTCGGGGCTTAAGGGGGGTTGTCTGGTTTTACGGAGGGCGTGTTGGTTAAGGGGGTGGCAAGAGTTAAGGGGGGTTGTCCAGCTTTAAGGTGGTTGGTCGGTTTAAGGGGGATGTTGGGGTTTTTAAGGGGGGTTGTATGGGTTTTTAACAGGGGGTTGTCGGGTTTAAGGGGGTTTTTTTTTTTTTTTTTTTTAAATTTTGGGTTTTTTCCGTTTTTGGGGGTTTTGGGTTTGTTTTTTTTAAGGGGGTTTTGTGGGTTTAAAGGGGTTGTATGCATGCGCAGACGTGGACACATGCACGCGCATGCGGTATGCGGCGCATGTGCGTGCGCATTGCAGGGACGTTGCACATGCGTTGTTGTGGTTTTAAGGGGGGTTGTCTGGGCTAAGGGGGATTGTTGGGGTTTAAGGTGGAATGTCGGGTTTTTTTAAAGGGGTTGTCGGGGTTTGTTTAAGGGGGGTTGTCTGGCTTAAGGGGGCTTGTTGTGGTTTAAGGTGGGTTGCACGAGTAAGGGGGGTTGCCCGGTTTTTTTTAAGGGGGGGTTGTTGGGGTTGAAGGGGATTTTGGGGTTTTATTAAGGGGGTGTGGTATTTGCAGCTGATTAATTTAAAAAATTTGTAAACCGCTTCCAGCAAGGGGAGGATTTAGCGGTTCGGAGAACCGCGACGTGTATTTTCTTGATGTTTTATCCAAAAATCGTTATTAGGGGGGGAGTTTTTTTAATTAGGAACAAAACAGTACATTTGGGATGTGTGCAATATTTATTATGAGGTAAAGATGGTATACATAACTCATCTACATAGATGAAATTTTACTCGGCTTTTAAATGCACCATGTATTAAATTATACACGAAGCATAAAAATATTACACAGATAGACGTTCAACACTTTAAAAGCAGTGCATGGTTGTACGTGTGAGGCATTGAACGAGTTTTGCAAATAGCAGAGTAAACTCTGGTTCCAGTTTTATCTAGACAGCAGAGATTACCATACTTTGGGGGGGAGTAAGCATAGCTAGGACTGTTACCCGTAAATGTGTTCTGTAACTATTCATCACCTTGTGCTATTTAGTTGGGAGCTGATTCGATGGCATTTACCCCGGCACGCTTTGATTTACACATTACGTTGTTGTTTTTAAAAATGTATGGCATGAGGAGTGTTTTGTTCACTACCTCTCCTTTCTATTTGTTGTTGTGCCAAAATTAATCTCTTTTTTAAGTAAACCAATGAACATTTATACTTTATAACCTGTTATATTTGCAGTATTTTGGTTGAATTTGGACACCAATATATTTAGCAGGAAAACCGGCCAGATTGAATGTTGAATTTTTTTTTAAGGGCCATGGTCCGATAGCTAATAGCTTGTCTTCAGAACTTTAGATTGAACGGAAGTGTAAAACTGTTGCGTATCTGAAGAAAGCTAGGGTGGGCCTTTTATCAGATGAAAAATGATATACCTAAATTGGGCCATCCCCTTTTTAATATATAAAGGAAGTCAAGAAATTATGATGCAGGGACATCCACCAGGGCCAGATTCTTGGGAGGGGAGGACGGGGGGTGTGCGCTCCCGGTACTTCTGAAAAATCTTGAAAAATCCGCCATTTTGAGCTATTTTGGAAAGTTTCAGACCTATTCAACCCCCCGGTAATTGACGTTTTTCAAATCCTGGATCCGCCCCGGTCCACCCAAACAAGCTAACATTTTGATTATGACTGAAAACTTGTTGCAGAAGTATAAGTATACTGAAATCATCAATTAGGAAGTAAATTTGGCTTCTCAAATATTTATGAGGGTTTTATTAGGTATTCAGTTTACCAGTATTGCAGTGTTACCACTTTTTGTGTTGCCTTACCTTAAGGACAGGAAGATGGAGGAGAACATGGTATCACTTTGTTCACTGTCGTTGTGGAATGAATTGTTCTGTTGTTGTAGTCTGTATGTGAAAAGGGTCAGACATTTGCCTGTAATACCGCATATATGGATGGATATTTAAAACCAAACTTGAGTCATAGGTGCTTGGTGCTGAACATGGGATCCCTCATTTCCTGATGAGCTCAAAGGTCACATACAAGATCAAAGGTCATGTGAGGTCAAGTTTAATGAAAACTTCATTGTTTATGAGGGTCAAAGTATTTTACTACAATTAGTAATAAACCTATATCCATAAATAAAATGAGTAAAATAATACTCATTACCCTACTTTATGTCAAATTTGATACTTCGTTGTTGAATGTATTTGTGGAATTAGGGACTCAATCATGTTGCAAAGTAGTCATCAGGAAAAACAGCACCCCCCCACGTGTCGGTGTATTTTTGTATTTTGTTGTTTTTTTGCAAGGGTGGCTTTTAAACCACTGCACATTATGGTTGGATGAACGCCATTCAATGTTTTTACACACAGCACAATGAAAAAATGCTTCTCCCTTTCATATGGATATTTCAATGTAATAATCTTTTATGTCATGTAGTAAAAAAGTTTGCAAAATAAGCAACATGTTTCAAATTAGCAATACTCTTCTTTTGTTGAATCCCACATCTACAACAATATTCAAATGAACACATTACAGAACCATAAGTGTGACACACAGCTGTGTCCTAATATGCGTTGTGTGCATTGCGCATCCGGAAATAGTGCGCAGCATGTACAGACAGAACAACTGTAGGTTCATCAAATAAAATATAATAATGCCTGGCTAGGGATGTTATTCACTGTAGTATCATGGCACTTACAATTATTATTATTATGCTGCCACAAGGAAATAATCAGAATCATTTCCCTTCCACCGATCAACAATACACACTCATGTAGGGATTTGTTGAAATGTAAAAGGTTACATTTTGTAATTAAAATATATTTTTTTGCATTTGAATATGTTTTAAATGTGAGTGCAGTTGGTTACCTGCCTAATTATTTTTAAAGTGACAGGAGCAGATTTTTTTGAGGATATAATTTTCTCTCAAATTGCACTTGATCAGTTGTAGACCACCTACCGAGAAGGTTTTGAAGTTTTGTTGGACAAACAAGCATGAAAGAAAACTGCGAACCTTGTTTTGAACTTGCCAGCTATTCTAATCATCCCTATAGGAAACCATTCTTTGAATTTCTGTTGTGCAACGACGAAATTACTTAATCATCATCTTATTACATAAAGATGGCATATTCGGCTTATTCACTTCAGGTGTGATCTAATACATTGGTAAGCATTCCAAATATAAAAAAACCTGGGTTCCAAAAAAATTGAGGGTGCTTCTCTCCGGAATGTCTTCATGTCTCTTTAAATCCATCACAGCTAGTCGCCCATTTAATGAAATGGTGTAAAATACACTTACATTGTTGTGTTATTGATTTTGTTTTATGAACACTATTCCCATTAAGAGGGAAGTTTCAATGAGTTGCATATGAAAGTAGGACATTTTGGATATGTAGCTGACCAAATGTTTGTACAACATGCCAGAATTCTAATGATAAAACATGTTTTTATGAAATAGATTTCAATTCAGCAACTCAATCCAGGTTCATAGCCAGTGGGAGTGAGAGAGAGCACTTTGCTCTCATATCCCAAAATTTCGAAAAAATGTCTTAAAATGGCATTTGTGAACATATAGCAAGCAAGAAAAATAGTTCTTTTCTTCTTAATTTTGATATAAAGACAATTTTTGCACATGCCATGCCAAAAAGGTCCTAATTTTGGGAAAATGTTCACTTCGACAAAATCTTCCTACCCAAGAAGAAATCCTGGCTAGGTGCCGGACTCAATTGAGTGCAAACGATCAATGAAAGGTAGTGGATATGCAATCCTGATTGACATTGATTGCTGGACAAAAAACAAATGGGAAGAATAGTCATGGTGATGCTCTGCTTTGCTTGCCATAACCTTTGAGCAAATCTGTTTTGTCACATCCAATGAATTTCTCAGATTTAAAGGTCTGTTCTTTATGATTCCTGCACAATGTTAGCCTCAAACATTTTTTATTCATGGTTTGAACCACATCCATAAGTGAACATCTTTTATGAGACACCCTGAAATTTTGTGTAAACTCTTCATAGAACACCCTGTATATTTCTCAGAAAGTCCTTGTTCCCAGGACTACATATCAAGTCATGGTGCAAACAAACTGTAGCTCTGATCAGAGTACAGTTAAACACAAATTTTAATAACACATAAAATAACACAAATTTTGAACACCATCTCTGACAAGAATTATATAATCTTATTTAAACTTGCAACAACCTAACAGATTGCCAAGTTTTTGCAGTGAGGTCGACAAATGACGTCACACTTTAGATTAAACTAGGCCAAGGAAATTAGACTAACAAAATTGGAATCCCAAAGAGATACAGGATTGTTCCGACAGCTCAATATGATTGATATTGAACCGAAATGTCAGGATCTGACACCAAATCTTTTGCAATGATTTTTTTTGTAAGATTCCATAAATGATGTGAAGGTGAGAGGTATTGGATATTTTTTTAATGTAAAATTACAATGTGTTGGTACGATACAGCAAACAATTTAATGTGTTTCTAGCACTATCAGGTATCCATACAAAATCTTAAAAATATGTGCAATTGCTAATGTTTGTTTAAATATTAATTATGTCTATAGAATTCTCATACGTTTTCTCTAATGAAAAAATACCAAAAAGAAGAGAACACCAGTGCTGACAAAACAAATATACATTCATATGCCATGTCGCAGTAAGTTCTGTATGGACAAGAAACCTTCAATATTTACTAAAATATCCGTTTGTACTTAAAAGGTTTCTTTAAATTGTTATCAACCTGAGGGACGTATTCAAAGATCACATTATACTAGTTAGAAAAATGCTTGACTAATTAGGAGAGTTGTGGATTACCAAATCGTGTGAAACGAATTTCAATACGGAAGAAACCAGATTTGGCAGTCCTCTAGGGTGTTAGTGATGAATGTTTTGATTTAGCAAATCAACAATAGTGCATTGATGTATCATTAAGGGTTAACACCTATGAAATGGCAGTGTAATTGAGAATATCAACTAGAAAACATATCTTCTCAATCTCAAAGATGTGAAGTTTGCTACTAGAAAAAAATTGCTTGTGAAAATATAAGATTTGGAATCATACCAGGGGTGCAAAAGTCATTTTTTCCTCAGAGCACGATTTTGGCCTATCAATTTCCTCAATGAAGTCCAATCCCCTTTCTTCTCCTTCTTCCCCTTATTAAAATGGAATAAACCGCATGTGAAATGTTAAAAATGATTGTTTCCATAGTTGTCAGAATTTTCTCACGACACAACATTAGCAGTGAGTAGTGCAGGTTTCCCCACCTAGGACCGTTCTTTGGCCCGGAAGGGGATGCAGGGGCAGAGCCCCTGCAGGGTCCAGGGCGAGCTCCCCGGGAGTTTGGATTTTAACTATTAATAACCATTTTAATGACTACTATTTTTTTAGATTAAGGCCATGGTCCTATGCAATATCCTCGTCCCAGTCTCCAGATTTTGCCAGAAGTGTCAAAATTTTGTATCTGAAGAAAACTACTATTTTCTCATTTACCCTGTGAAATCTTAAGGACTGAGGAATTGTTTGGTTTGGATGTTATGAGCGAATATGGCCCATTTTGGTTGACATTGGTGATTTACAGGTGCGCTATGGCTTACAAATCATACTTTTTAGCTCTCACATCAAAACGGGTTGAAAATCGGCGCGAAACGTACAGATGGGTTTTTGGGGTGAAGCTTAAAACGTATATACTATCCGTAAATGGGGTTATCCCCCTTAAAAAGTAAAACTTGTTCTTGACTTATTTGTACGCTGCCACTTCACCACCCCTGATTCCTCAAAATGATTGACCATCCACAGACTCACTGGTTGACCTCTATCATCACCCCTGCGTTGTGGCAGGTTGATGACTCGATCACTGATGGCACTCAGTTAATCATAAGGCTACTTAGTAGACCTACGTATGTTCCCCAAAATTTACATTAATAGTATGAAAATTAATTCCTGGTTCCTCTTTTTCCTTTATTCTGTGAAAAGAATTTGGTTGATTCTTGCAGTGTGTGCTGCTTCAAAGTTAATGGTTGACATTTTTATTCCGTTTAATTCAATGAACAATCTTTCTTGTTTAGATTTGTATTTCTTTTCCTAAGATTTCTAACTTTCGCTTCCACATTCAGTGTTCACACACCCTTTAAATTCCTCACATATTTTTCTAGGTTTCTAAATTTCAAGTTCCTCTATTCCTCTTTATTTTTTTCCGATTTATTTTTTTAAAACCATTAGCACTAGTTCCTCACAGCCTGGATGACTTTATCTGAGCCTCCACTTTTTGCACCCATATCATACTCTAATTTTTGTCTTTAATCTCCACACTCCACATGTTACAAACCACGTTTCATTTCTTTTTTTCCTCATATTTTTCTTAGGTTTTCTTTTCTTTCACATTTTCCTCAGTTTTCTATTCCTCACATTTCTCCCAGCCTTTCTTTTCCTCGCATTTTTCCTAGGTTCCTTTTACCTGGATTTTTATTTTCCTCACATTAGCCCTAAATATTTCCTTTTGTAACATTCCCCTGGGTTTCTTTTCCTCACATTATGGTAGGTTTTCCCATCACTTTCATCCAGGTGTCATTTCCTCATACATCTCCAAAACTGTTTCCCAACATTTCTCCTAGATTTCTTTCCCTCACATTTCCTCTAGGCTTCGTTTCCCAAGTTTCTCCTAGATCATTTTCCTCACATTCCCAAAGGTTCTTTATCCTCATATTTTCCTAGGTTAATTTACCTCACATTTTCCTCAGTTCTTTTTCCTCACATTTCCTAAGTTCTTTTCTTCACACATTTTCCCTGTTTTCCTATTCCTCACGTTTCCCTAGGTTTCCTTACCCTAGAGTTTCCCCTCCTGGCAATTTAGAAACCTATTTTTTCTGTCTTTCGATTTCCCCCCGTTTCTTCTCTTTTCCCTTCCCTTATTTCCCTCTTTGTCCCTTTTCTACCAGTTTTTCCTCGTTTCCTTTTTATTTTTTTCCCTCAAGATTTTTTCCGCTTCACTATTTTGGGTACCCTGTTGTCTTTTCCTCAACTTGAGCTCTCATTTCCGTGGAGCGGCGCTCCCACCCACGCACTTTTTTGGCACCCCTGAATCAATCTACAGATGAGCTGAGATTTCTGAACATGTAACCTATTAACCAAAACCATATTGTGTTCCTCAGATGGTATTTCCTATCAAAACCTATTGACCAAAACGAAGTGATCAGTAGATGTTTCAATCTTAATTTAAAAAAGAGTAGTTTTTCAAAATTACCGTCCAACTTCCAAGTAATGGTTTTCAAAGTTTTCTTTTAGAGAGGTCATATAAGCAGAAGGTTTATACTGTCATTCAACCAACATTAAGTATCACATTCCTGTTATAATTTTTGTCCCTATGTCCTGTTTTTTTTTGCCCATATTGTGGCCTTGCACTTCTATACATACCAGGACTTTTGCAGTCTTCTTTATTTTGTGTATAACTGGAGCAAACTGATACGTTCCCCCCCATTTTCCCAGTAAAGCTGAATACCTATTTTCCCCAAAATATGCATTTCACAGTTTGCGTGTAATTTCTGTTAAGGAAACATTTTTGCATGATCTAATGAAATACCACATTTTTACCAATATGTGTAAAAGATTCTAACAAGGCCTTACAATCTAGTTATTCGCGGTAGTATTCTCATCATCCTTTGACTTCCATTGATCTCTGTGACACTCTTCTTTGCCAAATGTCTTTATGCCTTATTGCTGTTCCCACTTCATTTAAAGCAAAAGCTAGTAAATCCAGTGTCTCTGCATAGCATATCGGCATATAATAATAGTCTGCTACCTCTACTTGGACATGGAAGTCTCCACAGAAGGTCTGTTATATTTCTGGTCTTGGCTCAAAAGCAATGCTCAGTGATCTGCACTCTCCTTTGTGCCACAATTGTAGACATAGGAAGAGGTATATCACCGTGTTTTGAACATGCTTGAGTACCCCTGGTATAAGTGCTCTTTAACCAGTTTTGGGGCTTCTTCTACACCTGCATCATTAAAGGCACTATCAGTGATCTACTAAATCAGAAAATCAAAAATAAATCATCAAAATTCAGATTTTTGTATGTCTGTAACAAGTATGGCTATGCTAACATACCCTACAACCAGTGGCATAGCTAGCATGTTCGGGGCCCGTGGACAAAAGACCAACTGGGCCCTTAGGTATATGCTCGATCAAAGTTAAATAGTCTCAATCATATGTCAAACATTCAGCATCCCACCCCTCACCTATACAATTAACACACAACCACAAATGTGTTCGTTCGTTCGTCCATGATGAAGATGACCATGACATGACAAATAATTTAAGAAGATGAAGTTTTGTGGGTGCACATGTGGCTGATGAGACCAATTTGAGCATGGCAAAGTCTGTGACACACAGGGCATTCGTTGGAAGGAGTACTGCCCGATGCCAGTACAGTTGATTTCTGGGACTGTGCTTCTGCTTTTAGCCTCGCCTTGCTGATTCTGATTTTCAGCATCATTTTTGATAAGGCTGCACCATGGGGGGGGGGGGGGATCTGTGGGCTAGGTCTTTTCCAAACTGTTGAGCTACTGTTCATGGCTATGCTGAAGCTCTTGAGCTAAGACTTGAGTGTATCTTTGAAAGCTCTGATTTCTTGTCTTTAGTTTACCATAGAAGTTTGTTATTCGAGGATATACGTATTGGGACTTTGTACTGCCATGGTCTTCGTATCCTTCTCGACGGTGGTTAGATGGAGTGACTTAATTCCTATTATATCATGATGCAGTGATTGTGCCATGTGATAGTTTTACTATCGCATGCATGAAACCAGGTGATCTCATGATATAAACAAATATTGACGCCTATATTCTGCAATAGTATAAATATTCATTCGGTTCAAATTTTAATGTTCCATTTTACGGGCGAAGTCAAAAATGGACCTCATGATATATTTTTTACTGTCACCTCTTAGGCATTTATTTGTATACCATGGCTTGTTTACACTGCCAAGTTTCGCAACTATAAAGGAGAGATGTGCAGACAATAGCCTGGTAGACATCTGTTTGGTGTCCAATCGATTTCCTTGCCCCCTTTCCCAGACCTTTACTTGCAGAAGGCCAAAATCAGCACTGGCCTTTGCAATCCTGTGTTGATTTAATCATTAATGAACACATCATGGGACCGACAAGGTGCTCCCGCTCCCCACATATGTGGAACTTGTCAACTGCTGTTAGCTTCTGATCTTCTAAAGGGTGATTATATAGATGGTTTAACATATGGTTTCCCAGGAGCAGGTTGGTATATGACTTCATCTTTCTTGTGCTGATGGCAAGCAAATGTAACAGGCAAATGGGAACAGGTCCAGCTGTGCTGCATAATCACTATATGTGTGCCAGCAGAGAGGGTACAGTCATCAGCAAACAAGAAGTCACGGGCTGATTCTTCGACTACTTTGGTTTTAGCCTGAACGCAGTCTCAGATTAACAGTTGCCATCCATAACGATAGTGATACTAATCACAGGATAGCCTTGCAGCAAACATCTTGAAGCATGACACTGAACATGATACTGAAGAGGACTGGTGCTAGAACACGTCCTTGCATCACTCCATGTGATTTGGGAGAAGACTCAAGATGATCCTGAACATCACTCGCCATCATGATCATATCGTCGAGGAAGTGGAACTGACGCACCATACTAGGATCCAAACGTTGGCTATGCTTTTCCAAATGGCCCTCGCGATGAATGAGAATCGACGCCTAGCGTCATGAACATACAACCCTCTGGCCCTTAACACGGGTCACTAAATCCATGCTTACCTATTTAGTCTTCAAAGGCCCGTCCCGGCCTTTCCATTTTCTCCAAACTGTTTTTTCTCTCTTGAACTTTTGGGGCCCAATTCCTCATTTTTCCTGAAAAAAACTATACTAGACAATATTGAATAGCCTGCAGTCTTGAATTGGGTTATTGGGTCAAATTAGGCCCAGCAGGTTCCTAATTTTAGTACAGAATAACAAAGCCAATCCTGCGGGGCCCATAAGGTCCCCCACGAAATCCAACGCCATTATGATTTTGTATCTAGGGGCCCTGGTATGCCCATAGTTCATGATTAATGTAGACTTGCTTACATTGACATTCAGATAGGCCTCTTGCGTATCGGTAACTGGCATTCTAGAAGGGTCTCGGAATTATAATACAGTGTGATAGCATTGGGCCTTGTTTCACAAGCTGCAAATCATTTTTTCTGGTTCTCCCTCCCTCTCTCTCTCTCTCTCTTCATTGCGCTTTCTTTTTTTTCTCTCTCCCTTCTCTCTTGTTTCTCTCTTTCCTCCACCCCTCCCTTTTTCTCCAATCTCTTGGGGCCCCTACCCCCTCGGGGCCCGTGGCTTGTCCCTCCTGCCCATGTAATCTACGCCCCTGCCACAACTGCTAAACTGAAACCAACCTTTATCTGGACAAATCGGATTTTTAGCCATTACTGTCCGTACGGACACCTTACTACACTCGTACCTGAATGGGAGATTTCATAGCGTTCTGAAAACTGGTCTTTCTTCCTTTCTGTCAATTTTCCAGTTGTAAAAATAACTTAGAAATTCTAGCGACTTATCCTTCCTGTTAATCTATTCTGTCCAAGTTCAAATATTTTTGGATCTTTTGATGAATCACTTATAGTGTCCTTTGAACGTATATGTGTTTTCACAGCGCCTTGAAGAGGAAATCTGTTGGTGTCAGACTTCATGCTTGTCCTTTTCTTAAGCATTCCATTCTACTCTCAAGTTAGTTACATTTACTATAGGGAAGAAGTTATAGATACTTAAAAGCCTCCTTCATACCACAATGTGTGCGAGAACATCTGATATTGTTATATAAACTCACTGGATCGGGTATAAAATGTCTACTGCACACACACAAAATAGATTCAAATCAATATATGGCAAAAAAATTGTGCTAGCATCAATACCCAAGGGCTATATTTTAACCAAACTTAACAAAAATGAACATTTCAACAAGATTTACACCAAACCAAGTTCTGAAAAAGGGGTCATGGTTGTCTCTTAGAGCTGGTGTTATGGAGCTTTTGTGGAAGATGTTTTCCATTTTCCCTTGTGTGCATAGTGCCTCCTGGGCTCATATTCTCCAGAGGTTTAACTTCAATACTGTATTGTTTTATTATTCATATTGGAAACACATGTATATGGTACATCTTTGTACGGTGATTTCACATTGAGTGAATTTCTTTGCAATGATGTCATGTTCAAACATGCAATCAATTAATAATTTGAATAAGCAGTTCAGTATCTATGTTGTTAGAGTTGGTCTTAGAATGTCTAGGGAAGCATTTTATGATAATTTTGATGATGAACTGTAAGTGTAAGAAAGCCCTGGTATTGTAGTGGAATTCATTAAAACACTGCGGACTGAATTATTATGCAAGTGCTCAGGTGGTTTATTCCATTCAATGACAAGCTTAGTAGTATGTGTGCTACTCAATATGTTGCATACATTTTTGAAAATTATATGCATATGGGGTTTAAGCATATTCACAGCTGTTGAGCCCATGCAAATCGTCTCTTTTATTTTAGAGCAATTTTAAGCAATGGCGACACAATTTTGACAACTGATATAAGTAGGGACATGCAAGAGCTATTACCTCCGCAAAAATCATCAAAATCCATTGCGGGAATCTTGCCATATAGGCCTACAAAGGTCCTAATTGTATGTTATAGCGCCCTCTATATGCCTATTTCCCATAGAAAGACATGTAAAACTAGATTTTTATGAAAAATCATATTTGCCCGCAATGAAATTTCATCAAAATTACAGAGAATGTAGTTAGTGGCATAAATACTCCAAATTAGCTGACAAAAGGGTGTCGCCGTTGTTTTTTTTGGTTTTATTCTATTTTGTTATAATAAATGAGACTTTCAAACAGCTGTGTATTTTGTATTTATAGATACAAAATTTTGAAATGATCATTATTCTTAACAAGTACATGTACATGACTATAGCAATGCTTGGTAGCTTTGAGCATTGTTCATCTTGCATCATAATTACAGAGTGACAATTTTTTAAAAGCTATTTAAATCAAATTTCATATTAAATTGCATTTTCAGAGGGTCAATGTTAAGCATAAAAATTTTGCAGATTTGAAATAAATGGATTCTACTATTTTACAATTATCAGAAATTACTGGCTGATTTGAATCTTGCCACAGTTGCATCCCATCACTTATTATCATCATGCATTGTTCGATTTTTACTCAAGCAGGAAATTATGCCGTGGCATGCAGGTTAAATTGAGTGTATATCACCTTTTCTGCCCCCTGACAAGCGAAACCACAGAAGCTTTAGTGTCATCTCATCAGTCTGATTAGATTTGAATTCCCTGCAGCATCTCACTATTTCCTTCCGCCGGTCAAAGTGGGAGTGATCATAAGAAATGGCAATCTAATTTAGTTTGCACTTCTGTTTGTTCCCTTGTAGTTTGTTGAACTCCCTCTTCAGATCATCTTGGGGAAAATTTGAATATTTATGACTCTCAGTGGTGACACAGAAATGTAAATTTTCTTTATTGAGCTCCGATTGGAATTAATTGGTGTAATCAAGTTTTGCATGACATTTAGGTTAATGTATGGAGGAAAGGATCTTTTCTTGCTTTGTGTGTGTTTGCAAAGTAGTATGTGTTCTTAATATTCTTTAGTTAGCATTTGTCATTTGACTTTCTTTTATATAAATTTCATGAGCTTTTTTGTGTACTGTATGTTAATTTCCATAGTTTTGGGATGGTGGTTCTGACCAGTTCTGATGGATTTCAGATATTCATGGAGTAGGTGTAAATTAGTAAATATTGAACTTGATTTTTAATGTGAAGAATTAATTGAGATATGTATTTCTTTTTTTAATTCATTTTATTACCTTGCTCATCATCTCACAGCTCTGTAAAAGCTCTTTTATTATGACAAAATCAGAATAAAACAATAAGAGTGATAAAAGTTTGACATGTGATTTGCATTGTTTAGCCCACTAGCTACCTCTTGTGCAAATTTTTAGGATTCAGGGCAACAGGATTGTTTTTTGTTTTTCTTAAAAATGTAGTTTACACAGATTAATATTGGGCTAAAGAGGGTGCTGTATTTTTAGATCTCTATGTCAAAATTTTCACAGAGGATTTTTCTGATTTTTGCCAGGGAAATATCCCTTAAATGTGTCAGTTGTAAGAAATGTATAGGCACCTGCTTAATCTTTCTCCTAATAACTAATTTGCTTAGTGTCAAACAGTGTGATCTATAAAGCTTCAGCAAAGTTTATTGTAAAGTGATGTCACAAAAACGTAGTACACGGACACATTATGGAGTGACATTTTTTAAACCCATCCACTTTGATTACACAACTCTAGCTTAGAATTTCTAGCATTTTGTCATAAAAAATATTAAACAGCTTTGAGCTTTCATGCAATTAGTTCTGCCCTGCTACCTGAAATAAAAATAACAGTGCTTTGTATGCAATGCAAGTAACTGCATTTAAATTTGTGTGTAGCTCATTACATACACATATTTTTACAGTACTTCCTATTAGTTCACATAGACTTTTTAAGATCACTATGCCTGTTTAAAGAAAGAGAATTATAATAACATCTTGAAATAGCTTATGTTATGTTAAGGTTCTAGTATAATCTTTTTAATATGGAACATGTTTGTTATAGAAATATGCATGATGCATGTCATTGTTCCACTTAAAATACTTAAAATAATAACACTGCTCCCAATCCTGTATGAAGTGATATAGCATGATATCCATCTCATCGACTGCATATTCTTTTGCAATTAGGGCCTTGTACATTTATTTCACATCTACACTATGATATACTGTCAGCTAGCTAGCATACCTATACATGAGAGCATGCAATAATTTGATGAATGTTTTCATTATAGTGTGAAATAGAGCTGCAAATGTGACCTTACCTGTGATGTCAGCAATATTGGCACCATACATGGGAGACCAGCTGGGATCCGGTGCATATTTTAGCTTGTTAATTTTGCTTCCCATTTATCAAGAGGCCAATGGTTAAGAGTACCACTGTGGGGCTACTGCAGGTTTTTGTAACTGTACAACCTTTACTAAACTCGAAAACCTCCTGGAAATGGTTAAAGGGTGTTCAGAAGCGAAGCTGTAGCTGGAAAGATTATTTAAAGTCTGATTTTAGATGCAGGAGGAAACTGAAGAACTTTTGAGAAATCAATGAGGACGGTTATGGATCGGTAACCAAAGACATATACGAAACTGGTTCTACAGGGAATCAACCCGCCACATTGAAGTGCTACAGATGCTACATTATAGGTATTCCCTAAACAAATTGATGTACCTTGTGAAATAAATACCTGTAGAAGCTTGAGTACAATAAAATTATGGAAGTTTGATCATATAGTAAAAAACCCAAAAATCAGGGAAGTATAATAATATCATAAGAATCAAGTAACATTCTAGTGTAGTAGTTTCTTTAATTTGGAACAGCAGAGCATATAGTCTGTTATCCACTCCAATATCTAGTGTGAAGTGAGGGACATGGCTTTGGAATGTGATTGAAAGAAATGGAAATATTTTGCAATATGAAATATTAAAAAAAGACTCAAGTATTATTAGTTGCATACCAAAGACAATATCTGGAACTTAATACCAACTGGTAAATCTTGACTTTAGACCAAACATTTCAATTTGTCATAGAGGTAGGTTTATGGCCACCAAATACCACCATTAGACAGATTGGGCAATTAATAACAGCAATTTACCAATTATTTGAAGCCTAGGAACGGGGCCAACTCTTGGACACGATAATTACTGGTAGCTTTCAAAACTAGGCTGGTACAAGGGTTTTATGGATCTTACTTTAAAGTATTGACAAAGTTTCAACATGGAAAAGTGAAAGAACTTGCGAATCATGATATCATTGTGACTTATTGTTAGAGGAATCATCATGTACATGCTTGGAAAAAGTGTAACCTAACCCAACCTAAGGCAAATGATAACACAGTTCATTAGTATAGAGACCTAGTAATATACGTCGCAGAAAGCATTAGGGATTAGGTCGTCATAAGAAATATTTCAGTTTTGAATATTTGACCAAAAGCTGGGACCAGGCAACATATGGTGGGTGAATTGTGTACATAATTATATAGAGTTAATAAATTGCTAGTAGATTTTCCACAGAACATGGCAAACCTAAATAAGTACATATGAAAGCAAGAAGCATGACTTCAACCAAAAGTAAGCACAAGCATTGCTTTTACATGCATTTGATGATTCATAAATAAGCTTTTTAGGCTACGAAAAATGTTTGCCGTACTTACATAAAAGGGTACGTAGTTTGCCTGGGTTTTTTCAGTATAATTTTTTAATTTTGGGAAAAAAGGCATCCTAATCATGATTCTTTTATTGGATATGAAAACGGCACTTGCTTCAAAGCTTTTGGTGGTAGCTAGGATATCAATAGCCCATTGGTATTATAGCAACAGTGGACTTCATATGTAATATGATTGCAAGCAGAAGACCTCATGTCAGTTGATGTATGCAATAACTTCCCAACAATTAAAAATGATGTACACAAAGCATGTGGCCCTCAACCTGCCCAATGTCTGAAATTTTCAAAGTGAGCAGGAAAGTGAATGTTTTAGACTGTGCTCAGGGGCAAGAACCAGACCTGTGCCTCCGGTGGGGTGGGGTGGGGGAACTCAGAAGTTTCCCGATTTTCAGACGCTGTGCTGTTGCATGCTGTTTTACTAATGCACGTGTCACTGAAAGTACTAGCAGGAATGTCTAGTTGTGGCCATCATGATCATATTTCATGGATCTGGCCAGCAAACCACCCCCTCCCCCCCCACACCACCATACCACACATTAAGAGAAGAAAGAAGCAGCGTTCTTGTAACAATAAAAAGTTGGGTGTCAGTTTTGTAAGCTATCCATCCTTAAAACTGCGCTATCAATGGTGCGTAATTTGGCACCATTGCTGATTCACACTCACACTTTGCTCAACCTTAATTCACGAAAAAAGATAGTGGAAAAAGAATTGGTCAAAATGAATGGTGAGGTATGTCTTTGGCACTTAGTGGAATGAAACCGCTATATCTGTCACATGCTAAGTTTGGCTTGTGTGACTGTTAATATATTTAAACTACTGTACCATTTAATATTCAAGTGTACCTTTCTGGAGGGTATCTTCATGGTTAATTTATTCAAAATGCTACAGTGAACTGGAATACTTACTATATTTGACCTCATACATGTAGAGTGCCCTGAGATATACTTTCAATGTTTGTTTTCTGCCATACTTTACTGCAATTTGCAGTGAGCCGGTTTTTAAGGTGGGTCACCTAATCAACAACCTTGCCCCCCGTCCCACTTTACAACATCAAAATTGAGATTTTGGTATCGGAAGTAGTAGTAGTAGTAAAACCAAAGTTTTAAATCCGGTTTTGGCCCCGTTTAAAACGGGGTGGCCAGATTCACCTCACATTCACAGCAATACTGCTGTGTGAGGATTTATTGGAGCAAAAGATAATTGCCCGGATGCCCTTCCTGACGTCAATGTGCTGGATGGCCGCCATTAGCTTCCAGAGCCAATGCCCTTGTAGGTAGATCTTCTTTTTAGTTCTACCAGGGTAACCAATTACCCTCCTCATTGAATTTTGTTAGAAACCCAATGGGGTGACTGTTTAGCAGTCAACAACCCGGCCCTGGGACGGGTAGTACTGGTTACCAGGATACCAGTAGCAGGCCCTCAAGAAAACCTGACCTGAGTTCATATTTTCGTTTGGCCCAGGAAATATTTCCTTCATGAACAAAAATGCCTCAAAATGTGGTTGACCACATTAATTATCACACTCTCTCCTATGGACCAATTTAGTACACATTTTGCTTCTATTATTGGGTGTGTATAAAACAAAGACCTAAGACCTATAAAACTAAGACCTATAAAACTAAGACCTAGTATAAAACTAAGACCTATAAAACTAAGACCTAGTATAAAACTAAGACCTAGTATAAAACTAAGACCTAGTATAAAACTAAGACCTAGTATAAAACTAAGACCGGGTTGGTACATTTTGTGACCCCACTTTGTCTGCTCCCAGTCGATTTCAGTGCATGTAATACTGTACTTTATTCCGTAAAGGCTGCTGAATTCGAATGGGAGCAGACAAAGTGTTGTGTCTTAGGTCTTTGTTTTATACACACCCTTCTATTATCCGAACGGCTGGATTGATTCATCTCAAAATTTGTAATGTTTTTGATAATATGCTTCCATGTGAAAGAGAAAACATGAAAATTGGACCATGATCAGGTCACCCACCTTAAAGCAAATTCTACCATTTGACTTTGATAGCTGCTTGCAGATCAATACATAGATAGGATGTGCATGTACCAGTACTTTGATAGGATGTGCATGTGTGAAAGATAATATTTTTCTCATTGTCATACTGAAATTTCAACTTCCAAATCTATTTCTTAGACAAAAACCATGAGGTTTTTTAAAAGCTAAAATGGTTAACCATCAATATTAGCAGAGTAGTGAATGGGCCATGTAATGTGCATCATCACTTCTACTATCAAAACTGTAAGTTTGTGTCCCACGGTACACATACTGACAAATTAATTTCAGATATTACAATGATAGAACATATTTTAATATTTTAAAAACTCTACTATTTGACATTATTTGCAAATCATGATATTGAGCTCCTTTGCATATTTTGCATATCAGATGCATATTGGCTTAGATTCAAATATTTTCTTTATATAGCAAGATAACATCCCATAGACCCATACATGGTACATGTAAGATATTTATGCAGTTCATAACTGACAAGTCCTCACCCATTTTGTGTATGCTTTTTAGGTTGTTTGGAAGACATTTTGTCACTTAGATGCCCACTAGCACCGACAAGAGTAGTGCGGTATGCAGTAATTTTGAGCTACCTGAAATGAGAAAATTCCAGGTTGCTGCTCACAGAACCATCTTAACATTCCCTTGGGTGCATGTTCTGTTAAACAACATACTCGTTCAAACATTATTGTGTGGTTAGAAGAAATGGGGTTGCTGTGTGCTGAATGTTAAACACTTTGCACTTCGGTGAACTCCAATCATCATCCTTTCTATTTCTTTGATTATTAAATTGAATTTGTGAGATTAAAATTGCATTTTTTCCGACCTATGAATATCAAGCAAATTGTGTGCTTTTTTAATACTTGAATACACAATTATTTTGTTCATCACAATACCTGATCAATGTGGTTTACATAATATATTTTGTACTCAATATTTAAAGATGTCTGCTTTGTGATAAAGTGAACTGAGTAAATGAGAGAGAGGGAGGAAGAGAGAGCGAATGTGCCTGTGTACAGGTTTGGCTTTACGACCGAGGACCAGCCATAAAAGAAATTCACACAATTGTTCTTGGAAGGTTTCCTTTTGTACTTGGACATTACCCATTGTGTTTATTCCATCATAACTATAAGAGTGTTTGTTTTTAATATCCTTAGGAAACACAGGGTATGAATTTTGCACAGTTAGAATTTGCTTGCTTCAAATACATAATACATGCATACATAACTGCAAAGGTCTGAAACTCACCCAAAGTGCAAAACATAATTGAATGATGCCCAGTAAGCTTGCAAAATCCCAAAACACCTGGTGCCATATTTTGAAGGAAATATGTACTTGAGTTGAGTGTCCTGGTTCAACCATTGAATGTTGAATTTCACCTGCCCAAAAAATGGAACCATCCCCTCGCAAGCCCTGCAGACTAATGTATTGGCTTGTAGTTATTAGCATGAGGTTAGTACAGCACAGCAAATAGCTGCCACAATATGACTAAATCCATTACGAATTGATTTGTGATTTAGGTATAATGTTGTATGATAAGGTTTTTCCTGGAAATTTGTCAAATTTTCCGAGTTTGGTTTAACAGGAAACAGATTGATTGCTTTGGATCTTTAATTGAGAATTTTGAAGCATTTTCTCAGGTTTGCATATGAATCAGTAAGACCAATGTATTTTTTGTACTTTACCTTCATTCCCAGGACTCAAATATTATTGCAAAATTTATCCAAACAAATTACACTCACCAAATTAATTTCACTTGCTTTCTTGGAAATGCTACATATGAAGTAATGAAAAGTTGTGAGTCTACAAAAAAGCAAGCAGATCAAGTTGTCATATCTAACTGAACCAAAATGCAGAAACTTTAGATGTTCTTTTAAAAGATTTTTTAGTGGAAGAAGTGGCAATTTGTGCAAATTTTTGACAAAGTGCTGACATGCACCTTCAATTCATCTTAAGGCAGGGGGTACTCATTTGGTTCTAACACAAGCATTTTTTTCTCAGAATGATGAATAATAGATTTGCTATATGAATATGATATCTATATTTCATGATGAAGAAGTGTCAGGTAAAAGTGACAGTGAATGCTTTTTATTTGCATGCATAATAGATTAGTGACCTTGTTAGAATTCCGAATGCCTATAATAGCTGTAGGGATTGCAATTTACTACTTCAGATGAAAGTCAATTAAAAACGGACTCTCATTTAGTGCTAGTCACTGTCATTTTGTGTGCAGAGGTAAACCAAACTAAGCATATATGTGTGATATTACCAAAGGGTCAGTAAAAACACATCAATTTAAACATTAAAGAGGCATTTAATAATCTACAACCTCATCCTTTCAGCTTTTCTAAGAGTTTTTATATCACCTGAACTGTAGGCCAGGTATTATGTGTGCCTAACATTGCATTGAAATTCAGTTGTCTCTGCAAGATCTAGGAATTTTCCATTTTTGTCTGTGTATGGACAGAAATTACAATGCAGTTTCTTATGGAGCACTGTGATAGATGTTTGAGCATGACCCAAAAATGGATTATTAGTCAAGGAACTTTAGGATCTGTGTAGCCAGAAGGCAGAAATAAATAAGCCATAGCTGATTTTTTTTCAGGATAATTTACTAATGTTATGAGGAGCAACATATCAAAAGTCCTCAAGTTTCCCCCTTAATGCTGATTAAGGAATAATGGGGGTAAGGTTTATATAGGGGTAAAAACATTGAAATGTTTCAATTGAGCTAAATCATTGACGATTGTATTCTTCTAATCTCACTGATTTAAGAAAATGTATAGTTTGCATAACTTTTGACCTTTATGTTTAGGAATACAGGCCAAAAAATGTTCAAGGTCATTGTGGGTAAAATTTTTAAGTGGTCCAGTTTTAATGAAACTAATTCCAAATTACATGTATAGTTGTACAGTCATATTATGGTGAGAAAAAATAATTCACTCTGTGAATTAAGGAAAGTGGCTTGTGACCTTCCATAGACCCAATATTAATCTGTCCTAATGAGCGATACAATGAACTATGCAAGGAAATTACTTAAACTGAAACAGTTTATACACAACAAGATGAACACATGGACATTCTTTTGAAAAGAAATGGAACATTCTGAACCTTTACCTCCGGTATGACCTTGAACTGTTTTTTCTATATAGTTAATCATAATTATAGATAGGGCAAACTATACCCTTTTTAATCGTATGCAATGACACAAACAATGAGTATTACATTTGAACTAATGGGAAGATTTTCTAAAATTGCCGCCCCTGTACAAAATTATTCCCCTTATTACTCAGTAACAGGAGGAGAGGGAACAATTGGGGACTTGATGTTGCTTCACACAGCATTAGGAAACTATCCTGAAAAATTCAGATATTTCTTTTTTTTTTCGGGGTGTTTTTCTATTTATTGGACTATATCGAATCAATGGAAATTTGGAAAAAATAGTCTTTTTGCATGAAAAAAATTTAAAACCCTAACAAAAAAGAGTGTTAGGTATGGAAGTCCCTTTGAGTTCATTGTAAAGCGGAAAAATGGTACCAAAATAATAAAAATCTGTACCTATTTTGTGCAAAAAAAAAAATTTCATCTTCAAATGGCGGTGGAGATTAATCCCTGATTGTCAAAATGTGTGGTTTATCTTTTTAATAATTTGTATTAGCCTGAGTGTTTGTTTGAATTGAAGTAATGATCTAGATAAATTGCATTGTCGAGATTTGAAAAAGGTTCTAAAAGGCCTCCTGGACAATACCTGGAAATAGTCTTGTACGCTACCATAGAGTAGTTTTTTTCATTGCAGGACTCTCCACACTGTAGCTGCCATAATTATTCCCATTCTTAACGGAAATATGTCAAGATTTTTGTCAAGCTCAAGTTGACTTAATTGCATAAATATATTGTACATCATACACGATTCCCGAAAAAATAAACAATTGATTGTAAAATTAACAAAACAGAGGCATTTAAGTTTTGCTTTTATGACATACGACGAAAACGGGGCGGAATTTTTTCGCCACGGCTTCATTGATTAAAGCGCCCAAATCGTGACGTCAAAGTGATGACCAAAACATCGTGTGTACTCGAATGTTCTTGGAAAGTAATATTGTGGTATGAAGTAATAAATAAAATTAGAAAAAAAAAGTGACAGAATGACATTATTTGTGTCATTTCTTGTGTTTAAATTATTATGAAGTGGCAACACTGGGATTTGATGGTAAACAACGACGTAAATTATGGATGGTAAAAGCACTTGGACTCACCATGTGCTGCGATGTGGATGTGTCGGAATCGTTTTCGAGTGTAAGCTAGTGGGCGGGAAATTAAAAGCAAATAATCAACAAATGTGGAAATTTCAACTTATTTGATTTTATATGTAATCTACGTTCCTTAAGCTTTCCATCCATACAAATTTTCAAATATTCAGAATCATGACATATTACTTAAGGAACTCCATACACCATGTATTGGTGTGCTTGTATAGTTCATGCCACTGTTCATGTATGTTAATATATGTGGCTTTATGGACCAGGCAAGTAAATGAGGCTTGAGTGAACCACCTTCTAGTGTGGCACATTAGAAGTGTTAGGTTATGACTATAATGGTAACCTGTGCAAGTGTTGTCATGTAAAGAAGAAAACTACATGGAGAATAATACATTGTATGTCAAAGGATTTAAATAATGCTCTATTGTCATGATTGGTTTTGAAAGCACTTTTGGGCATGTCTAAGTAACAGTGCATTATGTGTCCCAGGCAAGGGTAAAATTTTGTGCATACAGGTCTTTCCTCATTTGACCAGACAAAGCAGTCATGGCAACTGGCTCATATTGTCACACTTAACTACCATACAGGTAAATGCTGCTCAGCTACATACACGAATTCTTGCCATTTCTGATATCCTTTTTTTATACAGAAAAACATTACTCATTAATTTTTGTCATCCATAGTGGCATCTCCAACAGTGTTTTCTATTTTACTGTTTCAGCCAGAATAAGCATTTATAAGCTTGTCTACATAAAAAATGTTAAATACCAGTTGCTCGAAGCACTAGTATCTTATCCAGAATCCAACCAAAATTTTAAAAAGAAAAGAAAAACATTCTTCTTGATGATTAAGATGATCAATTAATGTCTTTATTTCAACCAAAGAGCGATTGTGGTACCAAATTATTAGCCAAACAAAGTTTTGGGTGGTGATTTTAAAAATAATTTCTTTTCCAAACTTTTTTGTCAGCCTTGTGATTCCTTGTATTGGCAGCTTGACATAAAAAGAACCACCTCCAAATACCCCAAGGTCTACCAGCTTAGTTACAGAATGTCTGATTGACTCATTACATAATATAAGATTTTATAACTTTGGAGTAACCAATCAAAATATATAAGTGATGTAATAGGAAGCAATATACCACTTGCAAATAATTAGCATTAATAATTATCTTAAAAGGAATAAAAACTGACAGGATAGCATTTTACCATTTTACAAAGTGTGCTCTGAGAGCAGTCAATAATAGTGAATCAGAGCTGTTACTCAAAATTGCAAAACTTGTAAATTAGATATTGGATTGTTTATTTATAAATACTGAAACAATTTGATACCATGCACTTTTAATAACATGTTTACAACTAATAATAATAAACAAAACTATTATGAGCTAGATGTGCTACTGAGCCATTAAACTAAGATGTTGCAGTAAATCTAGTAGTTACCTTGGTGTTAGACATTGGAATAGCAATCCACCTCGCCTACAAACTCAAAAATATTCACTTTATCAGGATCTTTTGAAACTTTGAATTTCACAATATGAACAAACTGCAACATTGGAGTCTGGGACTGGAGAGGCCTTAGCTTATTGGCATAATTATATTTTACTGTATAAGTGGACATTTCCACGTGTCACAGATATTTTCACGATTTTATCAATTTTGCCAAATATGCGAGAATTTAATTTAACGGTATTGACATCAATGCAATACAAATCTATTGGTAAAAGTTATTTTTGCAAGTTTTTATTTTCGCGTTTTTATGTTCACTCGCGAAATTCGCGAAAATTAAAACCTCACGAAAATTTCCACTTATACAGTACCCTTTGCACCTACCCTGCTGCCCTTGTGCTTTATTCCATTGACGGTATAAAGCACATGATACAGAGTAGATGCAAAGTGTATAATTTAATTATGCAACTTATTTCCCTGCCATGGTTTTACATTGTAATAATGCATTTCACTTTTTTTACAAACATAATGTGATTATCTATTTCTGCATATGAATATGTGGAAAGAATTACATTTTATTATTCTATGTTTTCAAATTACATATACAGCATGTATCAATAAAAATGCAGGATTGGAAACAAAAATATTAAAAATATAAATCCTTATCAAAATAGCCACAATATTTGCATTATTGTCTCAGAAACAAAATTGCTTTTATAATTCTGCATTTTTGTTGATAGACGCTGTAGCATGCACGCAGAATGGTCATTTGCATGTATTTAGCTTCATGCTAGGGTGAAGCTTGGATGAATTTGTAGTTGTCTTCTTTGGTAACTTCAAATTTACTTGAGGTATGCTTATTGTGTGATAAATTTTAATGAAATTGTGGTTGAAGCTTTCCAACATCTTTTCCATTTCCAAGATCAAAGAAACATAGTATTTGATTTTATATTTTTGATTCGGTAAAAATTTTGTTCAAATGATTAGATGCGCAGGTCAGTGGCTTTTCATTTGGATTCACTAAGGACGTGGCATTATTGAAGGTTATCTCAGGTTGTTTCTGCCATCACAAACCACATGCTATTGTATTAAAATGAATACAATATTCGAGAATATATAAAACTGGGTTTGAATTACTCATTTGTGGAATGGGCTACACCTTTTAGGAAAACGAGGGGGTTTATAATTGGGAGAATTGGGAAAATGAGAGCCTTTGGCTAAGTTAGTGTATTCTACTGAGGTTTGCTTTTTCTTAGAGAATTACCTTTGTGTATGGTAAATTTAATCAACAGAACAAGGTAGAAATATGCAACCTCATTGCACAATACAATGCGCTATTCATTCCAATATACCACAGCTGGTAAGGTATGTTAATGCATGCAGACAAAACTGATTTTCTAGCAATAATATGACACAAAGCTACAAGCCACTGTGGCATTTTGTTCTGTTGAGTTGCAGTTACTGCGGCACAAGGGGCCTAAGAAACAAAAAGCCCCAGAGAACTACAACACACACACACACACCACCATATTGGTTTCTGCTATTAATGTAAGGGATGGTGTTGTAACACTGTAGTTGACACCTCTCAGGCGCGGGGGGACAGGGAGAGTGATTTGAAGTCATTTCTACACTAGCGTTGTCCGTGTTACTCGCTGCATGACAATTAGCTGTTATAGTCATGTGTTTTGGGGGCTGTGTGTAGTGAGTATTTGATATGTAACACTGATGTATATGACACTGTATATTCACAGGTTATTAGTATGCCGTTGACAGTATAATGCGTGCGTGTGTGTATGACACATAATCAGTAATGGCACCCTTGTGAACCTATGTATAGCAACTGGGAGATACAGGTTGTATGCAAGATATCAGGAGGGGGTTATTGAAGGTGTTTAAGGTGGTAATTTGATATCTCCTGGATATGTAAATATTCCATGTAACATGTTGAAGGGATTTGGTTTGTATTGAGGGAAAATAGTTCCAATGTGGAATGTTGTGCTGTGATCCATGGGCCAACTGTGGGTATTGTATGTTAAATTTCTTGGCATTTGTGATTCCCTCAAGGGTATTTGCTAACTGTTGCTTCCTTTTCTCAAACACTGCAGCAAATCACTGAAAAGTCATGTATTGGTGATAAATAAAATGATCAAATTTTTAAAGTTGGAGTGCCCATTTGTCTTACATTGGTGTTGGAGCCAGACTCGCATAGTAAAATTTGTCATGGGGCAGGTGGGGGAGGTTGTTGCCAACAAGTCAATTTTACCTTTCCAGCATACACTGATACCCAATTATACTCCTAAGTGGAGAGCAGTGGCATAGCCAATTGGGGGCATGGGGACAGAGTTGAAGAAATTGAAGTATAAAATAGGGAAATTTTGATGAAAAATCATGCCAAATCAGCTGTTTTAGGACCCTATTTTCCCTCTGATTGGGATGCCTTTTCACAGTGGTGTAACCAGACCTTTGCAAATGGGGGTGCAGAAGGGGTGTCGAGGCATTTCCTGAGGGGGAGAATTTGGATCCTTCTCCATAGACACTGTACAAATGGTCAGTTTATTTGCAGGGCTGGTGGGGGGGGTGGCAAGGGTTCTAAGCAGTTAAGCACACTGCCTACTGTTTATCTGATGGAATTACACTATATAATAAGTAGCATTTTTTAAATAATATGCCAGATGCATGTTCTCAACACTTTTTGTCAATGATTATTCACAGCTCAAAGATAGTGCCACCCAGTGATTCTCAAATAGGTAGAAAAACATGGACTTATTTTCCCATAACTGATTATTAATGAGTCCAGAATTAGTTTAGTGGGTAGAAGGGGGTCTCGTGCACCCCCCCTGACAGTGTCGGATTTAAGAGTCAGCAGTGTCAGCAGCTGCTGACAGGGCCCCCCTAAAATATTGCTCTCAGGGCCCCCCTCGGACATACCTTAGTCGCACTAAAGTGTGATATTGCGTTGCTTCTTGACACTAAAGGGGCCCCACCTAAAGCTGCTGACACGGCCCTTTTCCTTAAATCCGCCACTGCCCCCTGAAATTATATCAGAAAAAACGCGTAGAAAACGATTAGCTATGTTAAAAAATTCAAAAATTGTCCCATCTACCATTTTTATGTAAATTTATGCAAATTAGGATTGCTATTACAGAAAAACCATATCTCAACAACAAGAAAACACAAAATGTTGTTCCTGAGCCATTGTGAACTCTTGTCGATCAGATTTGTATTATTATCTTGCTTCGGATCCAAGACGGCAGCCAATATGGCCGCTCTAACCATCTGTAAAACATAAAAACGATGTATACCTGTAATATTTAATTTTATAGTCAAAATTAATAATATAATTATAAATTTAAAGAGACACTGGCACATTTGAAAAATAGTGCGCCCTCAAGATTTTTCAAAATCGATATTTTTGCATGGTTGTAAGGCTTTTATATACAAAAGCCCTCACCCGAAATGATTAAGACCAAATCAGCTTCCTTATGGGTAAACAGAACGATTTTATAATTTAGCGTCACCGGCGACGCTAATTTCAGCAGACGACGAAAATGGCGTTTAACACAAGAACACGCATGTTTCCCACACTATGTACACTGTTTGATCGGTCTATAACCTTTGTGGTTTTAATATCAGTGAGTAGGAGTCAAAAATAGTCATGTAATATACACATTTGTTGATTAAAGTTATGGAAAACTTAAAAGTTGGCCTACAAATTACCTGGATGTCTTTATCCTCATATCAATGTCCCTATCTGTTTTGGGGTATGTTATTTTATGTGTAAAATATATCTCTGTTCTTCCAATGGCCTAGCAAATTGAGAGCAAATTGAAGAAATTTCATATTTTGTGAAAATGTGCCAGTGCCGCTTTAAGTAAGAGATGTATGTCTTTGACCACAAAAAGCTCATATCTATCTTGTTTGTATGATATGCATTCTTAAAATTCAATGCAACGACCAATTTCCCCCCATCAAGAATCTTTTGAACCCAGGAAAATTGCCTTATAACTGGATATGTCATCTCACAATAATAACAAAAGTCTAAATTAAAGTATGAGATATATGTGTTTGACCAGTATAAACACACAGCTGGCAATTTTTTTTGTTAAAATTTAAGATGGTGGTCAATATGGCCACATTCAAACAATTTCAACCTTCAAAATTACCACATTTTTGTCGTATATCTAGACGTAGCACCCAGAAAGAATGATAGAAGTGCAAATTAAAATATGTATACTATCATTAGTAACTCGTATCTGCTATTTTGTTTCAGTAGTATTTCCAGTGGCGTAACAGGCATGCCCGCTCTGAGGGGGCAAATTTCCCAGTTTTGGGAAATTTTCCCTCTTAGGGGGTCAAAAGGCCAATTTTTCCCGGTCAGAGGGCTAAAAAACGGCTGATTTAGCATGATTTTTGCAAATTTTTTCCCGGCCAAAGTCGTCAGGGGGGCAACCTGCCCCCCCCGCCTGTTACGCCACTGAGTATTTCTTAAATTCAAGATGTCAGCTACTAAAGCCGCTTTCAAGATTTTTGAACTCGGTGATATTAGCCGCCATCTTGTTTTTCAAATAAGTCAACCAAACAAAAATACCAGCTTTGAGTTTTAATTGCTCAAACGCACATTTCTCATACTTTAATTCACATTTTCATCCTAATTTGGGGACAATATAATTGGCCGCCATATTGAATGTTAAATATACTTACTAAGTAAAAAGGCAGATATGAGTTTGTAATAGTCAAAGACATATCAATATATTCCTTAATTTATTTTATTTTATTTATTTTCTAATTTTATGACTATACGACTAAATAATATAGGCATTTATCGCTTTTATACTTTGTAGATCTTTGAGGTGGTCATGTTGGCTACCATCTTGGATCCGAAGCCAGACGACAATATAAATATACATGGCAAGCGGTCATAATGGCTCTAGATGAACAATTTCTGTTGCTTGTTGTTGAAATACGGTGAAAACTATATTTTTCTGTAATGGCGATCCTAATTTGCATAAATTTACCTAAAAATGGCACGTGGGACAATTTTTGAATTTTTTAACATAGCTAATCGTTTTCTACTCATTTTTTCTGATATAGAGACATTAATTAGAAATTGATTTTTTGGGGGGGGGGGGTGCACGAGACCCCCTTCTACCCACTAAACTAAATGGTGACATTTATTTTTCTACTGTATGCCTATGCAAAATGCCTTCTTTGGCTATGATCTTCTTTAAGGGGGGGGATGGCTCGATTTCAATATATTAAATTTTCCTCTTGATTGGATGACCTTGACCCCATACCTCATGAATAAAGTTTCATGCTGATGTGTCAAAATTTTGACCACTTCCGATCAAATATTTGCTATCAGGCCATGGCCCTTTAAAAAGGCCAATGATGAATTTTGATGGAGTAAGGAGTTTGTATTCACTGCCGACATCAATGTATGTCACATATCACTGAATGATGGTAGGTGTATTAAGGGGAATGTTATGTACAATCTTTCAGAAGTCAGATTTGCTATCAACTGAAGATAGCAATTACACTTTGAGAAAGTATAAGATTTTTAAAATCTCTGAGTCAGCCTTAATACTGGATGAAATGCAAGTTAAAGCATAAAATAGATCATTACAAAATATGAATTATTTTTTCATGTTCAAATTTAGTGAAGCAGAATTAGAAAACACATCAGATGGGACCCCTGAAATGATGCAAGATCCCTTTTGACAAGTGTGTGAGATATACATGAAGTAATAGCTAAGTATATCCAGCTTGTATCCCTTATGTCCCTAGAGGAAAATGACTACCAACCTGACCATACCGCAAAAAAGGGAGGGTAGTGTTATTTGTCTTGTTAGATCTAGGAGCAATTTCCCGCCAAACACAAGGCAATTTGTGAAAAATGGCAAAAAATGGCATTTAGGGATTTAAGGGATATACACCTCATCAAAGAATACAAGACTGCTGCAATACTTAAATAGGTTCATTAAATTTTATGAAAAAGGAACAAAAATCAGATAAGAATTTCAAAACACCACAGTGTTTGTGTTATTATAATTCATTCTTTTAAAGGCAATCTTATGAAATCTTGAAAATAATAGTGAATATATTGTTCACTGGCCAGTAGTTAGAACATCACCAGTAGTTAAAGGCACTATCAGTGATTTGAAAAATAGAAAATCAAAAAAATCATCAAAAATCAGATTTTTGCGAGTTTGTAACAAGTACAGGTATCCTGAAAACCGTCAATAGGACCAGAAGCAACCTAATAAGGACGAAATTGGAAATTTTAGTCATTACTGTCTGTTCAGACACTACAACACGCAACTCAATGGAGATTTGTTTATTTGAATACTGCCGTTTTCTTCCTTTAATGTTAATTCTTTAGTTGAAAATGTAACTTATGAGAATTTTACAGACTTATCCTTCATTTTTAAACTATTCCTGCAAATTTCAAATATTTTCACTCTTAAATCACTGACAGTGTCTTTAAAATTTTGATCTACGGAAATTGTAGATCTGTGCAGTATTTGGTATCAAGATCAATTGATATTACAGATACCACATGAGCTCAGGGCCGCCGAGAGAAATTGCGGGCCCGGGGGGAACATTGGTGTTACGGGCCCCCTTTTACCAACTTCGTTTTGCAGAACCCCAAAGGGTGGTTGAAGTTGCAGTGGCTGCGAATCGGCCATGACGTGGTGCGGGGGTGTGGGAGCTGTATAATGTAGTTGATAGATGCAACTTAATGGGTGCTTTTGTTTTAATTATTCATATTTTGTTTATGGAGATGGCCCAGGGGTGGGTGCGAGTGTCCCCTTCCCGCGCAAAGCGTGGAAGCCTTGCAATGTTCACTTTCCAAAACACATTTTCTCATGTATATTTGATAGAAACAATATGAAATTGTTATGTAGTCCACTTTATAATTCATGGCCAACCATTTTATAAAACAAAATCTTAATTGTTTTTGTGTAATTTCTCAAACCAGGAGAGGCCCCGCACTAAATTTATTAACCGTGCGTAGCGCAAAAAAATTGCAAATTTCGTGGGTTACAGAATATTTTCTCAACGTATTATTGTCACAGGAGGTGGTATATCCGTCAATGTTCTCTCTTTCTCGCTTTCTGTCCCTCTCTCTTTCTCTCTCTCTCCATCCCCTTCTCTCACTTTCTCTCCTCCGACTTTTGTCACAACCGCAAGGGCTGAACTTTATTTTTTTACGGGCCCTAGGTCCCCGGGCCCCTAGGACCCCGGGCCCGGGGTCAATTACCCCCTTTGACCCCCCTCTTGGCAGTACTGCATGAGCTATTTTGTCTGCTGTCATCTCTCAAGCCAAAAGAGCTTCAATTTTTTTGGAATAAAAAAGAATTCCAGTTTGTGGTGATAAAAGTGGACCTTTGTAACAGATGGACTTTTGTGGAAATATCTGGTTTGTTAATGCTGCTGAATTTTTTTGTGTAATCAAGGGACCTATAGAACCTTGTCATTCTGAACTATTGGACAAAAGGAAATTAAAGGGGCATTTTGTGTTCCACAACCTCATCCCCAGACTGACTTAAAAAAGTTGAGATTTTTATATCATTTGAACCGTTAGCCTTAGTAATACATGTCTACCAAATTCGGTCGTATCTGTAAGAAATTTGCAATGGACAGAAATTACAGCACAGTGGCCTATGGGACCATGGTAAACAAGCTGTTGCTCATAACACAAAACCACAAGATAGGAATCAAATCAAATTTTGTGAATAAACTTTCCTTAAGGATATCTAGTGAACAATGAATTAAACAGAGGGTGCTGGAAACAGGAAATGCACCTTTTTAATTTCTGAAGAAGATTCCCATCTATTTAATATTGTGGAATATTGGTACTTCATGTTCTCATTTTGGAGTCTTTGCTGTGAAGACATCAACGTTGAACTGCAACACTAATAATTTCATTGTGAACTTTAACAATAATAACCAGTTTTTATTATAGCGTTTAATCCTCGTAAACAGGCTCACAGTGCTCTTGCCAATTATTATTATGCGGCCATCAAGAAATAATCGCATCATTTCGCTTCAGTCTTGGATGGCTGCTCTAAACGTCCAGAAGAAAGCGTCCAAGTACGTATACGTACAAGTTAGTAACATACGTCAGTAATTCCACTCCCACAAAGCAATGCAACTTTTTAAGAAATACATTATGGTTTTTAACATTTCACCACGGGACAGGTTTATTTTGACAGTTTGGAAGTTGTAATCTTCACGACATATAGGTTGTTGTAAAGCGTATCAAACAAAATGAGGTGGCGGATTTTTGATGTCTTTTTTTCAAATAAAAAGATATTAATTAAGAAAATTGATATGACATCATCAGCGAAGTTTTTTTTTGAATAATTAAAATTTCGAACAAATGATAAAAAATTTCGTGACACATAGACTAGAATTTGCTTTATAATGGCCGTTTGGATTCCGTTCTGAAATTTTTTATCCTTTTCATCTCAAAACTGAGAATCCGGGGGAGAGGATTTTTTAAAATTCTTTTGTTTTCTTTATAATTTGGTGATGTATGTACGTACCTTGCTTTTTCTTTTTTATACGTATACGTACAAGTCCGCTATCGTCCTGCACTGTCAAAGACATGCCTTACAAGGACAAGGATATAGGCAACACTTAGATTGTGAATATCTATAAAGAGGCAGATAAAACCAGATTATGCTGGGTGGAGAGGCAATGAGATGAAGTATCTTGCCAGGGGACAAACACGTTGACACAGTGGGGCTCGAACCTCATGATTTTAACGAGGTTAATGATCACAAGTCCTGCGTTTTTCCCACTGGACCACACAATAATCACATCAACGTTGGATAAGTATACTTAAGACATTTAAGAGCATTTGGTTTCTAGGGTGACAAACCATGGACACGCCATTCTCCACCGCGTTTTCTTAAACTTTGTGAGGTAAAAGACATTTGATCCCAATGTAAGAATAGGACATTTAATAATTCAGCATTTGTCTGTTGCCATGGTATCGGCACCTTTCTTGTTTTTGCTGATTTCCGGGTCTAGGATAACCCAAATTGCTGATTTCATACTAAAAAACAGCATTTTGAAACAAAATCGTACATCAAGACTGTTAGATATTTTTCGAAAACTGATTCATGGATAGAGACCTTCATGTTACACTAAAGTGTCATAATTTAAACGAGTGGCAGGGTTGCCAGCTTCTTGTACTGTTGACACATTGAAATACGGCATTTAACGATATATGAAAAAATCTAAAGTTTATGGGCAAGTATTAAAATCCATTTCTCCAAAGGGGTGATTTATTTTTGATTTATGTTTGTGATGTAATGTTGACTTACGCCATTTCAATTGATGGAAAAAAAAATTGGGGGCAAAGTACGCGTTTACTAATTGTCACGTGACACAGAAAATGGAAATCAGGGAGATTTGTGATAAGCGTTGGCGGATTTTAGGGTATTATTTAGCTATAAAACGTACTTAGTGTGTAATAATATATTTTGGGGGCTACGAAGCAGATGGAATACTTTTTGACAATCCATCTATGTCTGTCTGTGGTATGTGTGTGTTTTGTAATCTGTATGTGTGTCTGTCTGTTCACACTTGACAAAATCTTTCTTTTGCCAAACGTTTGGGCTGATTGCCGCAAAAATCTGTCAGAAGAACCACTAATCCAAGGCCCATATGGGGTTCACCAGCTGGGGGTCAAAGGTAAAATGGGTCAATTAAAGGGGCGGGCATTGTGCTTGCCACAAATAAATTGCTATCTTTCACCAAACTATAGGCCTACATATAGGATTTGTACCCAGATTTGTTGCATGGGCAAAGTACGGATTTACTTCAGGTAATATGTGTGATAAGGCGTTGGGATATTTTAGCCAGTATATTTAGCTACTAAAACACGACATTAAGTCTAATAATATATTGTTGGGCTCTTAAAAAGACAGATGGGAATACATTTAAATCTTTTAATGAAAGATAGAAACTTTGATGGTAAAGTATTAGTTGTAAACTGCACGTGACATTGTGAAATTAGCTATATCATAGTGTATCACATTTTGAAGATTTTGGGAATTCCTTTATCTTCAATGGCATTTCAATTTGTTCTTTGCTGCCAGCCTGCCAAATGAGGAAAAACAATTTCTATTATATGCTGGTTAAATATTCTTTATTTGGAATAGCCCATTCGACCAACGGTTACCTAGCTTGGCAAACGCTCTCTGTGCAATAAGTGTGGCTGAGCTCGCAGGTTTGTTGGTTTCCCTTCATAGGAAAGTATCTGTCAGGTATTTATTTGCTTAATCAGGAAATATTGCGGTCTTTTTTGTTTTGAGACATCTAATGTTCTCACATTACTGTCTTGACATTAGTAATGCCAAATTTGTCTTTCTGAATATTGATGTGACATTAAGGTGGTTGTTCCAATTATGTCTATTGTGTTCTCTATGACATGAGAGCATGGGCACTTGCACATCACCCTCCATCAATAAGTGGAAACAAACTTTGTGGTTTGCATATGCAAAAGCTATTAATTACTGTGCTAATATTGCGGTTAACCATAAAAAATGTGTTTTTTTTATTATAATCTGGGAATGAAATGGATTTGAGGGCTAATTACAGGACGCCCCAATGAGACAAACACGGCCGTTCACCTGATATCAAAATCCAATACTACTATGGGTCAAATCGGGGGGGGGGGGGGTCCCAAAGACGATTCTGAACATGCACCTTTAATTACAACCGTCATCATTTGAAGACCCGCTTATATCATGAACATGGCTTGTTAGATGGTCAGTCATACTCTCATATGATGTGAAAAGCAAAATGCAACTTTGAAACATGTAGTCCACAAAGTGATACCATGAAGATAAACACAACAATTTGCAATCCAAAATCGCCCAGTCTTTGTATCAAACTAATCATCCATGAGGTGTTAATGAATATCTTTGTGAACTTATATGAGTATGAATTGCAAGAATACAAAATTATCCCTATTGAAATTATTTGTGAACATCTTAAATTGATATTCAAGGAACAGCGGTTAAGAGACCAAAAAGTAACTTCTCATCAAAACTTGGAAAATCTTATCAAAATATTCTTGCCAATAGTAGCTGAAAATGTTTAAATTCAGAGACTGTTGCACGCAAAAAGGTGCATTTGGGAAAAGTGCAACATCGATTTTAAAAAAAATGGTATAAACACCAGTGGCAAATATCCTGGGGGATATGAATGACATGGGCGGTAGTGATTTGTGGTCTTCTACAATTTGACTAAGTTTGGTATATATAATGTAAGTTATCTAGGGCAAAAAAAATGGCCAAATATGTTGACCTTTTCTTGTGGGAGCTACGGATAAGCTGGAAGTAGACAGGGACTTACCAAGTTATAACAAGATTTTACATGTATCTATCAAACTATTCGAATCTTTATACAATGAAAAGGGTTTACATAGGTAAATAACTGTCACCTAATTCATATCTTCTAATTCAGGTTTGTTTTGGAGCATCTGCATCTTATGGCAGTTTTCTTTTTTTTTTATCTCAGAACGACATCAATAGACACACAATATGTTGTACTGTATAAGTACTGGCGTAATGAGAGGACTCTGGGAAATAGATATGAAAACGTTTTATTTTGAAGTTAGTTATAAGACCTGTACAAATGACAGAATTCACAAAAAAAGTCTGGAAGTAAGTGATGGTGTTCTACTTGTCGAAGGACCTTATGGGACCTGAGTATTGGTCATTATTTTTGGAAAGGACATGAACACATATACAATTTGTAAAGCCATATTGTTTGCTAGGCATTCTTATATAGTTGGGATATATATATTTAAATATATAATAGATATAACTATTGTCCATTGTACGCAGGCTTCCTTCAAACCAAGCGCCCCAGTGGGCTGATAGCTCAGCAGGTCTTAATATGGGGCCTTTGGTCAAGGTTCTTTGCCCAAAGGTGGTGATATACCAATGATTTGTAGCACAAGAAAGAATTTATAAATCTTCAAAGAATGTTCCCTTTAATCGGCCAATGTGACCCATATGGGCATTGGGTCAGCAGTTCTTCTGAACTATTTTGCAAGCGTTTGCAACAGAAAAATAGGGAAAGCAGTCCCAAATAGGTCGTCCGATTTTGTGGTCAAAGAACAAGCGAAGAAGGAAATGACACTACGTGACCTCTGACATGACAAATGGCCAATTGACCTTACATTGCGCTACCCACATAAGACCCCTGTCTCCTGTATAAGCATACCAGTATGGTACAAACTTAATCATTAACTGCACTAAATGCTATGGAAGTTGCAAAAAATGCCAATCAAAAGGTGTATACAAGAGTAATATATAATGACCCCAAGTGACCCCTGAATGGACCTTCGACCTCCCCTTTTACCCCACATACGAGCCCTCGTCTCACAGGCCCACATGACCTTTGACACAAATCTTGTGGGGTGAACACCCCATATAGGCTTTGGGTCAGCGGTTATTCTGATCGGATGTTGAACAGGAGGTGATCATTGACAATCTGTGTACTCCCTATAGTGCATAAGGTTGGTGAATATAGCAATTTATTTGGGGCACAAGAAGCGAATTTATAAATTTTGCAAAAGAATGACCCTTTAATTGGCCTATATGGACCTTTGACCCCAATTGTGAACAACCTATGGGCCTTGGGTTAAGGTTCTTCTAACAAGATTTTTGCTGACAATCAGCCCAAAGTTTGGCAAAGGAATATTTTGGCAAGTGTGAACAGACAGACAAACCTACACACACAGACAGACACCAGACGACAGGGCAACAAGTATAGCGGAATTGTAAAAAAGTATTCCATCGGCTTTTCTCAGCCCCCAAAAATATATTATTACCACAATCATGTCATGTTTATAGGGAAATAATACCATAAAATACGCCAAAATGCCTTATACAAATCATCGATTTCGGATATCACGTGACAAGAAACGCGAAAACTGGCCCAAAATTATTTTCAATCAATTGAAGGAGGTTAAGTCAACATTACATGCCACAAAATAAAAAAAAATAATCACCCCAGTGGAGAAAAAGAAGGCAGAAGGGGAGAAAATGGGATTTACCTTGACCCATAAAATTTAGAGTTGTTAATATCGTAAAATGCCTATTTCAATCGTGGCAACCGTATAAGGAAGCTGGCAACCCGACTGTTTAAATAATCGACACTTGTGTAAAAATGAAGGTATTTATCCATGAAGTAGTTTCCTAAAAATATTACCGTCTGGATGTACCAACTTTGATTCAAAATGTGTTTTTTAGTAAAACAAAAATTAGCTAATTTGGGTTATCCTAGACCTGTAAATCAGCAAAAACAAAGGGCCGTTACCATGGCAACAGACAAATGCTGAATTTTTAAATGTCATATTCTTACATTGGGACCAAATGTCTTTTACCTCACAAAGTTTAAGAAAAATCGGTGAGATGGCGTGTCCATGAGTTTGTCAACCTAGAAAAAATTGGCTCTTAAGAACATTACTGTTTAAGAACATTTCTTATTATTGCCATTGTAATTCGTTTTGGACATTCCAAAGTCTTGAACTGATCATTTAAATGAAACAAAATAAATTTTGTTGTAATAAAAAACTCAGATCATTTGTGCAGAAGGCTTATTTTGTTTATGTTAAAAGATATTTCTGACCTTTGGCATCCACGAGATGTCGTAACACGTGAGTACTGAGAGTATACAGCAAGATTCGATGGGATGGCTTCAATGAAATGATGGAGTGCAAGGTAGAATACTTTAGATATGCATGAGAGAACATGGAAGTATATACAGCTGGATTCCAGCTCAAAAGAATGTCAGACTGTCAATAGCTGCATAATATACCCATTAGATGTGACAAACTGTACTGTGGTCAGGACAAGCATTGAATCTTGATATTGAAGATATCAGCACACTTACAATCTTGGTCATCTTGGTCATAGTTAGAACACTTGTCCTCAATTACTGTATAAGTGGAAATTTCTGCGTACAGATATTTTCGCGATTTTAACAGTTTTACCAAATGCGCAAGAATTTAATTTCACGGCATTGACATCAAAGCAATACAAATCTATTGCCAAAAGTTATTTTCGCAAGTTTTTTGCGTTTTTATGTTCACTCGTGAAATTTGCGAAAATAAAAACCTCGCAAAAATTTCCACTTATACAGTATGTCATGTAAGGTAAATGTGTGATTGTTTTAAGGAAAATGTATATTTTGTTCCTCTTATTCCATACTTCTGCAAACCCCCCTCCCACCCCACCAATCAATGTTGGGATACATAATGTATGACATTATATATCCCAAGCTTGAAAACAAATTAGCTTATCCTGTCAGCCAAAAAATTATTGTGTGTGCTTTAACATTACATGCAGATTGACCTACTCAACAAGAAATGTCAAATTTCTGTAAACAAACCAAAATTACAATGCAGTCACCTATGGAGCACCATGACACCAATATTTGCTATTAACCAGGTGGACTGGCCATAGGCTTTGCAGGAAATTTCCAAATGAGCCACTCAGTTTGGACTGTTGTGGGCTGCTTGAGCCCCCAAATTCCTGAATAAATGTACATCAAGAATTTAAATTTGTTTTTAAAAAAGGTATAGTTTGCTATATCTACAACCTCTTGTGTGTGAACAACAGGCCAAAACTACTGTTCAAGGTCATCATGGAGGAAAAATATCTAACATGCCCATATGAACAATTTGACACCAATTTGAAACAAATCGGATCATTATACAACAGGAAATACATTTGCTTTGTGTTAATCAGCTCAAAGGTATTTATCAGAGCACCATGACACAAATTTAGTGAAGCAGAATTGGAAAACACATTAGATGGGACCCCTGAAATGATGCAAGATCCCTTTTAGACAGAGTGTGTGAGAATACATGAACAATCATCTAAGTATACCCGCTTGTATCCCCTTATTGTCCCTATATTTTGTCTCGTCTGAAGTATGAAAGTGGCGATGCGCGCGTACACCCAGTGCCGCCTTTCAGTTGCAGTGCGCTTGTGCTTTACCTACGCGCGGCGCTGAATGCGGTTCAATGTATACGCCTGCCCCCGTCCTACTTCATACGTCGAGCTGGACAAAGTCGAGAGGAAATGACTACCAAACCTGACCATGACTACAAAAAGGGAGGGTAGTGTCATTTGTCTTGTTAGATCTAAGAGTCAATTTCCCACTAAACATAAGGCAAATGTTTGAAAAAGGCAACAGGGCATTTAGGGATTTCGGATTACACCTCCATCAAAGAATACAAGACTGCTGCAATACTAAAAATACTTTCAAACTGTTATGAAAAAGGAACCAACATCAATGGAGAACTTTGGAATCACCACAGTGTTTTCAAAGAATCTGTACAATTCAAAAAAATACCCCAGGATGCTTTTAACCATTTAAGCCCACTGTGTTAGAAGTGCCCAGATATACAACCTATACTTTTTTAATCCCTTATGACCAGCTGAACATGTGTATACAACTTTTAACCATGTATGAAACATTAACCAATGTTCATTTATTTAAACCCCTGTAATATTTCCCCCCTTCCCTATCTCTAATGAATTGGAATTGAATTTGGAATCAGCAGGTTAATGTTGGCTAGGGTTGGGCAAATCACCAAAACTTTTTTTAAACTGTGGTTTCTATGGCAAATTTTGCTGTGAAGTCCAAAAATGATCTTTATTTTTACATACGAGGATGTCCTTACTAGCTAAATTACTAAAATCAAAATGGTGCGCCAAAAGCTGTATTTTTTCGACTCTTCGCCTACTTTTTAGGTAGATCCCACTTTTAAATATGTCAATATAGGTTTTGGGGTCAAGAAACTCAAATCTGAACTTTTTTAAATGTTTAACCCTACCTAAAATGAGTTAGTGTGAATTTTGATAATTTTCATAATTTTTGAAGTAATTATCACACTGCTTTTCTAAATATGAATTATGTTGCTCCTTTCAAAACATTTACTGGTGTATTTTGTTTTTGCAATCAGTGCCCTGTCATTATATGTGTGTTCCACATTTGGTTAGGTCTCTGTTCAAAAAGTTAAGTATGATTTAAACCAGACTTGGGTTACAGCAGTAGGGGTTCCTTCATATGTCAATGGTGTCAAAAGGTACATAGACACAAGGTCTAACTGGCTAGTGGGGGTCAACATTGGTTCACTCACTCGCATAAAAACATCCAACGAATCGCCTGCTGAAGAAGAAACAAACAGTGAAAAAATGGGCAGGGACATCTGAGCATGTGATGGTCGTGAAAAGCACTTGAAGCCAACTACTTGCACACAGTTAGATGTCCAAAAGACTAAATCTTATTAGAATTGAGAAAAAGGAAAAGCAGACCGAACAATGGAACATTTACATCTGTGCAAGAGACATCAGGGACCCGTGACAGATGACTTGTCAATCTGCTAAAAAATCTGACAGAGAAGGGAACTACTAAATCAAATATGTTAACCTCAGAGCTACGTGGCCCATGAATTACAAATGCGTAGAGAAAAGATTGATGGCAAGTTTAAAATGATAAGATTACTTGAATGAACTCCAAACAGTAGTAATAGTAGTAGTAGTAGTAGGTAGTAGTAAATCCAAAGTTATAAATCCAGGTTTTGTCCTTTGAACGAGGGTGGCTGGATTTCACCTCACACTCGCAGAACCGACATCAGCCCTCCTTCCTTGCCCGATTCCAATAATCCTCATCCTCAACCAAACCCCCCTACTCTCCTCCTTAACGGGCTGCTCAAGTAGCCTTGGACGTCCCCTCCTCAATCCTCCACCAATCAAAGCTCTTATTTAAAACATGATCGTCATCCTTCCTCGAACGGGCCCCTACCGAAACAATATTGGCTTCGCCAAACGGTACCCGCGGCCAGTTCCAAGCCACAACTCTGCATCAAGTCCGAGTCTTCATCCGAGCCAGCAAGGCACACCACACAGCAGCGCGCAGGGCGGCCGGGCCGCCGAAGAGCCCCAGCGCTCGTTGCCATCCTTCTGTCTTAAGCCCGTAGCCTCTACCTCCTATTTCTAACCTCACTCCATCATCCCATACTCACTCAGTGCCCAATCTCACCCATCCCCAATCTACCGGATTTCTCTTCTTTTTATGGCACACACCTTCGCCTAGTAACTTCGCTCCGTCTATCCCTAGCTCCCCATCCCCCCCTCCGATAGCCTGCCCTGCCTCTCCGAACCTCACATACCAATTTTACAATCCTCACATTCTTAATATCCCAAACTCCGCCGAAACTTCTCCTTGCCTCCCTTTTAATCACCCACGACCCACCGTAACGCTCATACTCGTTTTACACCTCCCAGCTTCCCCAACTTTGCCGACTTCTATCCCCCGCTCCGCCAACCCTATACCTCTGCCCCCTCGTTTCGCCACTTTCTCCCCCCCCCTCCTTCCACGTCCTTCCCCACCACAATAACCGTGTCATTCATTGCCCTAGTTTTCTTTTCCCGTATACTCCCGCCCACACCTTTAAATTGCTTTCCCAAACATCTGGTCGCTCTACCATCTTTTTCCCGTGCTCCCCTTCCTTATTCCTACCCCACGCCCTCATAATCATCCGCTCCACCCCACCCCCCTAGTTGCCCCGCTAACCGCAATTCACTTCCGCCTATTTCCTCGTGTCCACCTTTCCCTTCCCCTTTCCCCGGCACCCATATCTCTTCTCCCCTCTTATCCCCTCATCCCACATCCTCTATCCATTATCTCTTTCTGTCATACCTAAACCCACCCTTTGATCTCAACCCTTCCCAACATACCCACAAGCCTTCCCTTCTAATACACCGTTGACTTCTAACTTCGCCCCCTACCCTTTTAGCCTCCACTACTAACTTCCCCATTCCCCCCGCCACAACACTCGCCCACTGTTCTCTCGTCGGCAATCACCCTCTCCCCTTTCCCCACCCTATCCCCTGTCACCCCAATTGTCTAACTCTCGTTTCTATCCCCCTCGTCGCATCTGTCCCACCTCTCATCTTGTCATCCAGATACTCTTCTACTCCTTACGCAATGATTACACTCTACACATCCCTTTTGTCTCCTTTCAAGCCATGCCATCCTCACCCCGCCTGTATTCCCTCTCCACTTCCTCTCCCAGCTTCTACCCACCCTCCATTTCCCCTCCCAACGTACTTTCAGGCAGCTGAAATCCCTTCACTTCCTTCCTGTTCACTTTCCCGACTCTATCTGCTGCCCACCATTTTCGTTGTGCCATCCCCCTTACCTACCCAACCCCCCGCCCTCCCCACTCATTTGTACACCCCCAATCCCCCCCCGCCAGTCACCCCCCCTCCTCTCTTCCTTGCTTCCACACCCCCCTTCCCACCCCCCATTCTTCCCCGCCCCGCCTCGCCACCCTCCTTCCCACTTCTACTCCCTACCCCTACTCCCACCCTACTCACATCCGTCCAACCCCCTAACCTCCCACCCCCCCCCCCCTCTCAGTCGCCCTCCCGCTCCCCCCCCCTCTACCCACCACCCCGTCCTTCTTCTCTCTTTACTGCCCGCCCCTCTCCTACCTCTCGCCTTTTCCCACTCGCCCACGCCCCCCACACTATTCCCTATTCCTCCTATCCCCAACTACACCGCCCCCCCCCTCAACTCCATTCCTCAGCCCCCCCCCCCCCTCCTCTCCCCCCCCCCCCTCTTTCTTCAAACCCCCTCCCCTTTCCCCTCTCCTCTCCCCTTCCCCCCCCATACCTCCCCCTCCTTATCCCCTCCCCTTGCCCCTAACTTTCTTCTCCCCCCCACGCCCTCTTCCCTCTTTCTTCACCTTCCCATCCTCCTTCCCCCCTCCCCCTCCCACCCACCCACCCCCCCCTCCCCCACCCAACCCTCCCTACCCCCACACCCCACCACACCTCTCTTCCCTCCTTCCCCCCCTTAGACCCCCCCTTTCACCCCCCCCACCCCCCGCCACACGTCTGTCCCCCCCCCCCCCCCCCCACTCTCCCAATTTCCCTTACGACCCATGTCTCTCCCCCCGCAACTTCTTATACCCCTCCCCCCCCTTCACTCCTCTCACCCCTTATCCCCCCCTCTCCCGCCCACCCCTCTCAGCACTCCCCCCCCCCCCTCATAATTCGACCGCCCCCCTTCACCCCCACCACCTCCTTTCTCCCCCTCCCAATTTCCCTCTCCACCCACGCCCCCTGCCCTTCCCTACATTCAACCATCCCTCTCCGCTCCTACTTCTCCCCCCTCCCCCCCCCCCCTTCACCCCCCCCCCCCTTCCCCCCCCCCCCGCTACCTCCCTCCACTCTCTCCTCCTCTACTCCCTCTCTCTCACCACTCCTCCCTCCCCCCTCCCCCTTCCTCCCCCCCGCTTCCCACTCACCTCCCCTCCCTTCCTTTTCCATCTCTCCTCTCTTCCCCCCTCTACCCCCCCTCTCCTCCTCAGATCCTCCCCCTCTCCCCACCCTTTCCTCTCCCCCACCTTCGCCCCTCTCTTTCTCCCCCCCCCGCCACATTTTCGCTCAGACAGCAAGTCTCGCTCCCATACAGCATCACTGATTCGCGCAACTCTTATACACCATACACTTCATCTTCAAAGGATATCACTACTTCCCTCACTCATTCAACCTTCTTTGCTGTCTCCGTGACTACATCAATCACCATGCAAAAATCAATGGCGAAAATTACCGAACCTTGATGCACAACCCACCTTCAACCTCAAACTCTCGGACACCACTCTACTATGTCTTTGCTCACTGGCCAAGAATCCCACCTCGCCCCCTTCCCCCTCACCCCTTTCTCTCCCCTGTTTCTTCTTTCCCTTCCCCCCCCTTTTTCTCACCCCGTTCCCCCACCTGCCTTTTCTGCCCACGCCCCCCACCTGCCCCCCCCTCTCCCTCTCTCCCCTGTTCCTTTTACACTCACCCCTTTTCTTCCCCTTTCTTTTCCTCCCCCCCCCCTCCCCCCTTTGCTCTCCCCACCCCCCCTTTACTCTCCTCCCCTCCCCCACAAAAACACCTCCACATGCCTCTAACAATGCTTCTGGTATCCTTATCTTCCTCATCGCCCATTACATCACTTTCCTCGGTACTATATCAATGCCTTCTCCAAGTCTACAAAACACATATACAATTCGAGATAGTCCTTAAGCAACTCAAAAATTAACATGCATCTATCGTTCCAATCCCCCTGACTAATTCAAATGATCTATTCACTGGCCACTATCGTCCGAACCTTTCTCAAGAACCCTCTCACCTTGCAAGCTCACCCCTATATGCCCCAAAATCTCTTACTACCTTTGACATGCACAAAATGACGTGCTTCATTCACAAATTAGCCTTACACCAGTTTCAGACCATTAATAAAAGGACTAAAGTAGGCTATATTACTATTGTTATAAGTAACTTGCAATTTTAAAATTAAAAAAAAAAAAAAAAAAAAAACTATTAATACTTAGTAGCTTCATGTGGTTTTGTAGAAATATATGTCCAGAGCTAAAAAACTTCAGGAATCCCACTAACTAAAGGTCCAGGAACAATAATATAAGTAGAAATTTAAATATGCCGGGGAAAAGCTAAATACTCCAAAGTTTCGCCCGCACCCAAACCCGCAGCTTATGGGCACATGGTGCATTGGGCCCACTAATCAGGAAAAATTTGATTTTGCTTTGCAAAACAGGTGGTTCTAGCATTATAAAATAATATTGGTACCATCAAAATTTGCATGAGAAAAGGGTGTTGCGAAAGTGAACATTGCAAGTTTTCTTATTCCAAGGGTTCCGCACTTTGCCACACTCACCCCGGCAGATTGATATACCGTGTGTCCCAAAAAAAGCAACCAGTGGTGGCAGGCGCCAACAGTTTGAACAAAAGCACCTGTGACTACTTTTGTTATTGGAAGGGAAGATGGACTGTTAGTAAGATTCTGAAAAGTTCCAAAGGTAGAGTCAGTACGACCCCAACCAAGTAACCCGCAAAAATGAGGAGCTGGTTAACCATTGTTTGTCGGATCAACTGGCAATGAAGAAGAATGGCAAATTACATATTTAATTACAATTCAATATTACTTACCCACAACTTCTATGGGTCAAATGACTGCATTTCATAATTATTATTTAAAGATAAAAATAAATATTAAGTCATGGGATAAAAATGTTTTCAGAGAGATGTAAAACTATGACTTAAAAAAAAACCCTATGACCTGTAAAGTTATAGACAACTCCACATAACATAAAATGCTAAAAGCGTTGGGTGCAACTTGATTGTACTAAATAATTTATATTCTCAACTTTATGAAAGTAAAAACCTATGTTGTCGCAACACAAAACTCAAGAAGAATATCAGACATTCCTTCCTGTCATTAAAATTTTGGGTTTGGTGTCCGTCACAAAATGATGATGATGATATTTAATCTAACGCAGTCTTATTTAGACAATGCGAAGAGGTTTGTGGATCTACATATTCTAATTCGATCTTTAGTGTGTTAAAATGCTGTGTTTAGCTGTTATTACCCAATGGACATTCATATGTTAATATTTGTTGCAGCCTGTCTTAAAAAAGTGAAAATGGTGGTTGGACTAAGACTCATCTGGGTGCAAAATGTACAGTGCCGTATTGTAGTTAATGCAACATGCAATTTGGTTTAAAGGGGTTCCTACAGGTTACTGATTTCTGCGGTCATATCTTAAAAAATACTGCCTCTAACACCTTAGTGACTTTTCAGGGATATTAGCTAACAGTCCCATTTAACCTAACAACAACAAAGCTAAGTAGGTCACGGCTGTTTGTTCAAACTTATGGCGCTGCACCACAGTGTTGCGGGTTTTTGACACATGGCATACGTACTATCCTTAACACTTTGAACTTAACAAAATGTTAAACCCAAACAAAACTATATTTTACTTTTAGCATGAATAAAATTGTTTCTATCAAAATTTGCATGGGAAAATGTGTTTTGGAAAGCAAAAATTACAAGGGTCCGCTCGGAAGGGGGACAAACCCTCCCCGCACTCACCCCCAGACACTTGATATATACGAACTCTGCATGGGCAACTTCATGCTTAATCAAACAGTCATTTAACCCATCAAAATATTTACTTTTTATAAACTGTTTATCATACCTATAAGCATATTTACATTTGGTTCTATTCAAATTGCATGGGAAAATGTGTTTTTGGAAAGCTTGATATAAGAACTCTCGAGGAACATTTAGCTTAATTCAAACAAAACTTAACCATCAACTATAATTTACTTTCTAAAAATCTGCTACTAATACTTCAGTTAAGTGAACCACTTATAACTTAAGTTGTTTCTATCAAAAGCATGGGGAAATGTGTTTTTTGGAAGAGTAAACTATTGCAAGGGTTCTGCGATTCGGCGGGAGGGGGGGACCACCTTCCGCGCGCCACCACCGGACAGCTTGATATAGAACTCTGCCATGAACCAACTTTATGCTTAATCAAAAACAAAATTACCCATCAAACTTATTTTACTTTTAAAAATGTTGATCATACTATAAGCAAATTTAAATTCCACAAATTTTGCATGGGAAAAATGCTTTTTGGAAAGAGAATATTGCAAGGGTTCCGCGCTGGTTGTGCGGGAGGGGAAGCCCCTCACGCACCCACCCCAGACAGCTGATATAACGAACTCTACATGAACACTTTATGAAATTCAACAAAAACTTAACCCATCAACTAGCCTCAATTACTTTTTTAAAACATGCCTAATCCATACCCATAATTAAGTGAACACTATAAATTTTCAAATTGTTTCTGTCAATGCTGGGGAAAATGTTGTTTTGACGGAAGAAATATTGCAAGGGTTACTGTCGCTTCGCGAGGGATGGGGATTACATCTCCCGCAACCCACCCGGACAGCTTGATTACGAACTCTCCATGAACATTTTATGCTTAATTAAACCAAACTTAACCCCCCCCATCAACTATATTTTACTTATAAAAATGAACATACGATAAGATTTAAAGTGAAAACATTCAGAAATTTCAAATTGTTTTTAATCATATTTGCTGGGAACATGTGTTTTGGAAAGTACAAGATTGCAAAGGTTTGCGCACAAACCCCCCCCCCCATCCCGCAGCACACCCTGTGCGGCTATATTGAAGGTGCCCATGACTATTTCCTAAAACCCCGGCCCCAATAGTAGGGCCCACCCTAACATAAAAAAAACATTGACCAAAGAGTCAACCCACCACCAACATGAAGGCTAATGGTCCAGGTCCTTACCGGACACGAGATAGAGCTTCGCGACTCATTTTTTTAGATTTGCTTCCCCGGGGGGGGGGGGTTCTCAGGGGTATTTTTGGGTAACATGCCGTTCCAGGGGTTCTGAAGGTGCACCCCCTACCCCCCCGGGACCCAATCTCTCAGTGGAAAATATACCCCTAACGGGACCGTTTTTGGCAAGTTTTCAGGAAAATATACCCTAAGGGGACCAATTTGCAGTGAAATTATACCCCTGCAGGAACTGTTCTCAATCCGTGATAAAAGATATCCTTTAAAATATCTAATATAAAAGAACAAATGACCCAGTGTCGCTACTGCAAGAAAACACTAACATTTGGTTTATTTAAATGTTTAGGTATTTTTCATATTGTTATCATGAACAGTCATCACAATCTGATTTGATGACCCTAGTGGGCATAGAACTTGATTATGGGAATTTGATACATACGGTAGTCCCAACATTTGCCGATAGTCCTCTTTTTTGGACCGAGCATGGGTACCCGGAACAAAACCCCAAAGAACCCCCCCCCCCCGGGAGGACGCTTGTCCTTACACTTTACTTGACCTTGTCGTTCAAACTTCACCGTGCTCGGCGTGAACTGTACTCCCCCTGTTAATTTTGATATAAAATATATACTTCTGATCAATTGTCCTGAAAAAAATGATCTTTCCGGCACATAAGACTAAGTGATATGAACATTTCCCCTCAAATGTTTTTTGTTGTTTTTTCTGACGTGGGAAAAGTTTGATTGCCATGAGTAAAATGAAGAGCTTCCGCGCTTCGCGGGACGGGGGGGTAACCCCTCCAGACACACAACCCCAGCGACGCTAACGGTGCGGCGCCGTATGCTACGCAGCCATTACATCAAGGCAATTTTAAATTATCTTGGCACCCCCCTCAACTCAGGTCTGGATCCGCCCACTACTCCGGCATCCCTCCTAGCTCTTCATCAACACTCTCAACACAACTCATTATAACACTAATCCCTATCTCTCCAAGCGCAAAAATCATCTCAACACTCACTCTGAGGATTCAAATTTACAATGACATCGGAATCATTGTGAAAGAATCTATGCATTGACTAACACGGATAAGTCCATTAGCATTCCAGGCTAAAGGTATGCTCAAATTGTATGATTATTCATATTTTAGTTGAGATTGTTATAGTTTATTTAAAAACGAAATGGTTGAAGGAATAACAAAAGACTTAAATTAGAGCAAAGCATGTGATAACTATTTACAAAAATATGAAAATTATCAAAATTCACACATATCTCATTTTAGGTAGGAGTAAGTAAACATTTTAAAAGTCAGATAGAGTTTCTTGACCACAAAAAAAAAACCTATATATCGATATATATAAAGGAACACTATCAGTGATTTGCTAAATCAGCAACTCGAAAAAAATCATCAAAAATCTGATTTTTGATGTACGTAACAAGTACAAGTATCCTAACATACCCTGCAAATGAGAAGACCAGACGCAACCTAATAAGGCCAGAATCAGAGTTTCGTCATTACGTCCGAACGGACACTTACTACAACACGTAATTGAATGGAGAATCCGTATCTTGGGCCCCCTGCGTTTTCTTTCCTGTTTCTTGTTCTTCTTCAGCTGTAAAAGGTAACTTTGAGAATATCTACAGACTTATCCTTCACTTTGAAGCTATTTCCGCAATTTCAAATATTTTTTTCAAATCACTGATAGTGTCTTTAAAAGTGGTATCACCCAAAGTCGGTCATGAGTCGAAAATTACGTCAAGTTTGGGCCGGCCATTTTGAATTTCGTAATTTAGCGGTGTCATACCAATCATCGTATGTAAACATAAGGTCATATTTCGAATTCTACAAAGCATTTTGACCATAAAAACCACAGTTTTTTTAAAATCATTTTTTCAGAAAAAGTCAAGATTTTTCCCACCCCCTAATGTTGCCTAAGACCATCAAAATCATTTTTGTGCAGACTCTTGTGCAAGGTCATATTCAAGCACCTATGGGTTCTAACGCTGGACTAGATATCGAGGGGTTTGACTATCAGAAGGATGTAACTCAGCACTGAAAGAAATATTCGAAGAATTTCTTTAATTCTGCTGTAATACTGCTTTTGGAAATGTGATGTTTAATATTTTCTACAAGAAAGATATCTATATCATTACTCCAAATGTAAACAGCCATAAAGCTCATATATGGTACTGGTAAGCACACAATATTAAACAAAGAACGGACTTTGTTTTAATTATGACAGCAGAATTAAAGAAATTCTTTAATTTTCCTTCTCAGTGTTTCGTTACATCCTTCTTATTTTCAACCCTCGATATGTGCTGCAGACAAGCATTGGATTAATAGAAAGAGTTGGTATTAAACATCAATACCTCCAGGCATACCGCCACCTCTTCGTTAATGAACTGCACAAGGGCAACTTTACGTGCAAGCTCGTTCAATACGAGATTGATCATTGATGCCTGACGTCTGCTACCCAGCATCATCTTTGGTTGGCCCCAAGTTTCTAATCACGATAGACATTTATCGCTGTAAATGCAAGCGAGCACGATTTCCACTGCAATTTGAATTTTTCCGCACAAAGTGATGTTCATAATTTCTAGTTCCTGCTTATTACTCTACTTTAAATAGTTTATAAATTGTGTCTAAAAAATGAGATACAGTTTCCTCCAAGCAGCCAAGGTTGTAGTATAAAGCACATTTCCGATAAAAAATAGTGAAAGGAAAATATAACAATTTTCGCTCCGACAACTAGCCGCGGGAAACCAACGTCAATCGCAAACCCGCTTTATGTTAACAAAGATTGAACTCCATTGTCCTGGGCTTTGGATGGTGCATACTCCCCATTCCACAACAGCATTTATTTGTAGCCAGGTCCGCCCCGTAAAATAGTCATATCGACCGTCCTGTTTAGCAGCACACGTCCCATTTCCGCTTCCTCGGCATTCATTACCGTATACCGCTACAATAAGTAGCGTCCGTTTTAGTTAGACTCTTGATGTCATAAAAATGCTATGTTCCTGCCTGTTATTCCCCCCAAGTTTCAATGTTACGTTTGTTAATATTTTGAAGCCATATCCGGGCACGGTATTCCAATGATAGAGTCTCCTCCGTCCGCCTTGATAACTTCGCTAAGGTGCACATTTTCATCAACGTTTTTTGAAAAGTAATCGTCACTATATTTTTACTCACATAAGCTTCCCTCTCTCCGCCGATTTGGATCTTTGAGTTTTATTTTCTGATTTGAAAGATGATCAACAAGAATGGTTCTTTAACTACTGCCTGACATTTTTGTACAAAGTTTGTTGTAAAGGCAACAGATAACGAGTGGTTTTTTAGTCCTTAGTGCAAATCTAATAATATTCAAATATCCCGTTAACTAGTGCATTACGGAACGTAAATAAAGCCTTTTCTAGACCTCTGCGACCTTCTGACCTGGGATCATTTTCTGATCATTATATATTTCCAATGATGAGATTGAAGTTCACACTTCTGTTTGGGTTATGATTTTGTGTCGAAGATGATAATAATAATAATATTGTGTTGCATTTAAACCTAGCAGATTATCTGACATACATCAGTTCTTTTTAGTAATGTATGATTGGCTGTTGCACTAGTCTTTTGCAAGCTGGTATGATGATGAAGTAAGGAAAATTTTACGTTTCAGGGTTAAATGATCAACTTGTTTAATTTGTGGTGAATAATGAATAAACATGTTAGGATATGTGTGGATGGGTTTCATTAAATCTTTTAAAAAAAACCCCTTTCCCCCCCCCCCAAAACAAAAGTAAGAGGCCAAAAATAAGCTTTACAAAGAAAGCAAAAGACATTTTTGGCAGATTTGTAAGTCTTGATAAAGTTTTGATTTAGGACATGAAATGTGGACTACATCTTTGAATTACATTAGTACTTACTCCCTCGCCCACAATTTGTGCTAACAAAACCCTGAATTTCATACTTAAGAGGGTAAAGCATTGTGGGCATGAAGTATTGTTTGTTGGATTTACCTGGAGATCGTATTTGGTTGTGTAATAAAATTAATTACAGTCTTGTCACAGTGTTTCCATTTCAGACAGGCAACCTTGAATGTGCTTGTAAATTAAAATAAAACAACAATACATGGTTATTCCTCAGTGTTTTGTTTTCCTCTTCCATGATAGTTGAGGGTCATTTCATAAGCCATTGATCTGCAACGTGCCCATGTCTGGTGTACTTTGAACACAGTTTGCCCATGGTGAAGTATAAAAATACCTAAATTTTGCCCAGGCGGACATTTTCTTTGAAACTATTTGAATTTGTGGACTCCGATTGCCCACAAGTACTAAGAAGTTGGGTCATGGTCTGACACTAATTATGTGGATATGTCTGTTGTATTATTCTATCCATGGAAGGGGCCTTGTTGCATTTTTGTCATATCGTGATTAATTTGCATTCATAGTGAATAGGAAACCATGCGCTGCAGCAGAAAATACTACATTTTCCTCTTTTTACAAAGGGTAAAGGTTCTTAATCGTTAGTATCTATGTTTCTAAACACTTTTTTTTTTAAAAATCAGTTTGTTCAATATATTCATTGTACATATATATTTTAACAATTTTGATTACCTTTCAAAATAACTAAACTGCCCAGCATTAGGTGTTTGTGGAGGATTATTTGTCAGAACAACAATTCGAGGTTGACAATCAGAAGGACTAACTTCACCCTGAAATAGTAGGGTTAATAAACCAGAATCCCATTCTAGAAGTTTGGGGAAGAAGGTTTCTTAAAAAGTTTTTCTATAGTTTTAAGGGTGCTGATCACCTGAATTTTTTGGGTCCCAACACAAGAACCTCTTCCGTCCCTTTAAGGTTCATTCTTTGAAAACCTGACACAACTCAAATGCTACGATCACCAAACTTGGTCAGTAAAGCACTGACCTAAGCCCCCCCATATGAGATGCAACCAGATTGGGGTCAAAGGTTATATGGGTGGGATTACAGGGGCATCTTATTCTCAGCTTTCTGAGTGGTACAAGTGAAATATTGTTCAATATTTTTCTGATCATGATAAGGGGCAAGCCACATGATAAGAGAACCACCTTGTTGTTGAAGTGGCTACTTGCTCTGCTCAATCTATAATTGCTGGGCATTGACAAACAGCTTTAACACATAGAAGATGGCAGGTGACATTTAGTCCAATTCAAGCCATTGTCACCATGACTGCTGCACTGTTGGCTGCCCCTTCTATAGAACTGGGTGGAATGTTTCTCAATTTAATTTTCAACTGAATGAAATTCACTTTTTCCCGCGCCACAAAAATTTAAGCTTGATCACAATAATAAATTAAATTGACCCCCTGAATAATGACTTGCTTTCCTGATCTATGTACCAAAACATGCCCCCATGGAAGCAAAAATACCTTGATTACTTAGTGGAATTTAAGATGCATTATGAAACTTTTCCCCATCAAATTACATAATATCCCAAACATTTTTATGGCATGCATTGATTTAAAGGTTTGGGCTAAGTCTTGGCTTCAGTTTTCAGCTAAATTACGAAAAGCTCATCATTGATAAGACTGCTGTAGAATTCATGCATTTTGCTAAAGGATAGGTTCAAGGGTTACCCTCGAGGTCAGTAGAAGTTTTACTCATTAGATGGTGTGAAACAGCTTGAAAGACTTGGGCAACCAAGTCAACTACAATTTTTGTAATGCCATGGCATTTCTCCTACCGGTACCACTGATTTAAGGCTGTATAACTATTTGCGAGTGGCGCAGGTGTGACTGTGGTGATACAGTACTGTCAAACTTCCAATGATAAATTAAACAAACATGGGTCAAAGGTTGCCACCATAATTGGAAAATGGCTAGTATTTTGCAGCCTGCAATACATGTGGAGCGAATATGCTTACCGTACTCGTGCTCACAACCTGAAAATTTCTTTGCTGAAAACTAAAAAACCTTCAACAAACCATGTGTGTGTGTAAGAGACTGTGGAAGACAAGCTCATTGAATTGTGCAGTATTGACAGTTGAACTGCTCAAATCGCTAAATCCTTGTTTTTCTATAGCTCATGTCTTTCAAAATTTTAATTAAAGAATAATCACCCCTGGCTGTTGTCTGTAATAATACTCAGCACCTGGACTCTTCAGTGGGGTCATTTGAATGGAATCAAGATTCCATTGGTTTAGCATCTTAACTAAGGTTAAATTTTGACTCATAATATCTGCTTGGGGAGGTAGATGGTACTTTCAAACAACCATAATTAGGTTTGGGGGGGGTCAAATGTTGAAAACGCATTTTTGGGTGAAAGTAAGACAAAGATGCTGAATTATTTTTAAATTTTAATTGCCAGACCTGGCTAATGCTGGTGTCTCATATAGATACAAACTGTTCTTTTATGCTAAGCAAAGAATCATGTATAATTTACTGAGTGTAAAATTATGTAACTACATTAATTTAACAGTGAAAGGGAATAGGCACCAACCATTCACTTTTTTAATAAACCAAATGCTTTGCTATTGTCCTGCAGGCTTATCCCTTTGCTAAGTTATTACAATGGCTTGTGGTTCATAGGTTAGAGTTCCTTTTGGTACTTATAAATTAAAAGTACACCTTATTTTGAGGAAGGACAGATGGAAAATACATTGTGGTTGGTGCCGTTATGATGCATAGCCAAGGAGAGATGAAATGATGGCTGACCTTCACATTTTGCATAATGTAATTTCTGGTGGCTGCTTTTGAAAATGAAGAGTGGGTATGAAATCCTAATCATGAAAAAAAAAACATTTTGTTCAGGTAAAATGTTCACTGAAAATTTGGGAACATTTGTTTTAATGTCAGTTTTCATTTTGGGTAATGCATCATGAGAATTTTTTAGAATCATTCCCGGCGCCTCATTCCCTCATCCTAGAAATTACATCATACTCTTTTATCAAACATCTCATTCAGAAGTCAATATATAATATTCTAAATGCAACGAATTGATCATAATTCAAAAAAAGGAAAAATCCTTTTATCAATAGAAAATGTATTGTCTAGATTTGTTATCCCCCTGGCTTGAAAGCAGAAGGGGGATTAGCTATCAGTCAGGCATCGGCGGCGGCGGCGTCCACACAACTTGTGACCATAACATGAGACCCATAAGGCGTTATGGTATGTAACTTGGTGGGTGGGGACAAAGAGGTTCTATAAATAGATAGAGAGCAAAACGTTACGTAATCTTTAGAAATTCACCGTCTCCATGTTTTGCCGCAAGAAAGCAATGGCTAGCCTGGCCGCTTCTTCACATACTGTGGGTGCCGGGGCTTTGGCATATCCACTAATCGGTAGTGATACAAATTCATGTATGTGTTAGAGGTGGCCAGGGTGTAAATAATAGTGTACCTGGATCATTGTGCTAAGATCCTCTTTTTTCTCTCCTATGCATGCGCGCTTAGGTGAAAGATGTCTTCATTGCTCGGTTTATTTAAATCAAGACGACTGTATGTGTCATTTCATTCGTTGGTTGGCCATGGTAGGACACAATTAACCACCCAATAGCAACCCAACATCCAACAACTGATATTTGGTCGGATTGTTTGTATCGAATTGACATTATGGTGTGATACAAGCAACCCAAACTGATAATTATTCCTTGGGAATATTCAAAATGTCAGCAAAGCCCAGCACAGACGCCCTGGTTGAATGCGTTCACCATCATTCACCCCCTTGGGTGGGATCGGACTGGCCATGCCCTCATCTGAGTAGATTTGGGCGTGGCATAATGCTATTAGGTACCTAATTTGGCATAATTAATGAGTTAATTTGGGTATTTCCAACACAATCTTGTGAACGCGGTAACGAGAGACCGCATAAGGGTTATTGTGATGAACTTGGTGTGTGGGGCTCGGACTGATGCCATGCCCTTAAACTGATTAGATTATTGGCGTGGCATATGCTAATTAGGTACCTAATTTGCATAATTAATAGTTACTCTTTGGGGTATTTTTTACCCAAAAAGCTGTTGAACAAACTATATGAAGATCCATAAGTCCGATTTTTGACTAAAACTTGGATAGAGGGGTTGGGGAATCATGTACTCTCGCCCTGATTAGGTTTGTGGGCTCATGATATGCTCATTAAATAGCTAATTTGCATATTTATTATGGTGCTAAAATTTGGGGTATTTTCACCAACAAAAACTTGTGAAACAAACTATCTGAAGATCCATAAGTCCGATTTTTATGAAACTTGGATGGAGAGTGGGGAATCGTGTCTCTCGCATCTGATTAAGTTTAGGGTGGGTTTCCAGGTTAAGGAGGTTGTCCGGTTTAAGGGGTTGTCCAGCTTTAAGGGGGGTTGTTGGTTTGAAGGGGGATTGTTGGGGTTTAAGGGTGGGTGTCCTGTTTTAAAGGGGGGTCCGGGTTAAGGGGGGTTGTCTGACCTTAAGGGGGATTGTTGGGGTTTAAGGTGGTTGTCCGGGTTTAAAAGAGGGGTTGTCCAGGTTTAAGGGGGGGGGGGGTGTCTGGGCTTAAGGTGGTTGTTTGTGTTTAAGGTGGGTTGCACGAGTATAAGGGGGTTGTCGCAGGTTTGGGGGTTTGTCCGGGTTTAGGGGTTTCCGGGTTTTAAGGGGGGTTGTCCCAGCTTTAAGGGGGGTTGTTGGGTTTAAGGGGGATTGTTGGGATTTAGAAGAAGTGGGTTTGTCTTGGTTTAAAGGGGGTTTCCGGTTTAAAAGGGGGTTGTCTGGACATACGGGGGGGGGATTGATGGGGTTTAAGGTGGGTTGTCCGGGTTTAAAGGGGTTTCCGGGTTTAAGAAGGGGGGTGTTGTCTGGGCTTAAGGGGCTTGATGTGGTTTAAGGTGGGTTGCACGAGTTTAAGGGGGGTTGTCCAGGTTTAAGGGGGGTTGTCCGGGTTTAAGGGGGGTTGTCCGGGTTTAAGGGGGGTTGTCCAGCTGTTAAGGGGGTTGTTGGGTTTAAGGGGGATTGTTGGGGTTTAAGGGTGGGTGTCGCGGTTTGGTTTTCCAGGTTGAAGGGGGGTTGTCCTGGACTTAGTGGGGATTGTTGGGGTTTAAGGTGGGTTGTCCGGTGGTTGTCCGGATTTTAAGGGGGGGTTTGTCTGGCTTACTGGTCTTGTTGTGGTTTAAGGTGGGTTGGCACTGAGTTTAAGGGGGGTTGTCCAGGTTAAAAGGCGGGGGTTGTTGGGTTTAAGGGGATTTTTTGGGTTTAAGGGGGGGTTTTTTGGGTTTAAGGGGTTTGGTGGCACATATACTACGCGTATGCATGCGCAGAACGTGCCCACATGCACACGTATGCGCGCATGTGCGTATACATTGCGCGGACGTTGCACATGCATTGTCCATAGGTTTAAGGGGTTGTCTGGGCTTAAGGGATATGTTGGGGGGTAATTAAGGTGGGTTGTCCGGGTTTAAGGGGGGGTTGTCCTGGGCTTAAGGGGGCGTTTTTGTGGTTTAAGGGTGGTTGCACGAAGTTTAAGGGGGGTTTGCCAGGTTTAAGGGGGGGTGTGTTGGGGTTTAAGGGGGACTTTTGGGGGGGGGGGGGTGTTAAGTGGGTATTTGCAGCTGATTATTTAAAATTGTAACCGCTCCCGCCAGGGGGATTTAGCCGTTCGAGAACCGCGACGTGTATTTTTTTAAAGTGTCCTTAGTAATGTTCCTAATGATGGCACTACATCGTTCTAACCACACACACCTGGCCAATTCCAGCCTAACGCCGCATGGTGAATAGTAGTGTCAAGTTACTGCTACTGCATTAACCAGTTCTGGCTTGATGCAGTATTGAATCAAAGAAGATGGTGCACCTATGGAATGGCTAGAGTAGAACAAGCATAGTTACTTTACCACCGATGTGTATAAGACTAGAATATTTCAGAGATAAGAATAAACCACAGATTTTTTGGAGATTCTGTGTTGAACAGAGTGATTTCCAGAATAGATTACATTTAATTATTTTGATGGAAGATAGAGCAAAGTGAGTATTAATTTTTTAAATGGTGCATAATTTTGGAAAGTGTATATCGTATAGGAATACTCAGAATTTTAATCTTGCATTTCCTCTTAGATATCTTACAGCTTGTTTATACAATGTGAGACAACATAAGATGAAAATTTATGGAGGATATATATTCATTCAGACCTGTCTCATTATTGACGACATCTGTGGTATTTACAGTTTTACAATGCTTTCAGAATGCTATCTACTAATCTATTTGATGTTTTTATGATACATTTTAAGTGGAGATCTTCATAATAAATTATTAAATTAGAAATTCACAGTTAACTTTGTTTGCTTGCTTGTACTACTCATTCTGGATTTTAAATTAAGCAAATGTGAAAACAACATTGTGCTTTTTTTTGAGATACACAGGATCTATGTAATATATGTACCTACGTGCAGTTGGTTTAACAAAGAAGAGTGTTATCCCCTGTTTCATGTGTACATTTCTCTTGTTGGCACCATACGGATCAGTTTGTTTTGAAGTTGTGGCGTACATTAGTGAATCTGAAATAATTAAGGACAGTAACAAATAAATTCATGACACGGTTTTGCACCTAAAATGACTCGCCAATAAGGTTCATAGCCACAAAGTTCCCAGTTGCTGCACATTATGTAACTGCATCATTTTTCTTCTGATTTATCAATTCTAAATGGCTGAAGTTTTCATTGTCCTAAATAATCCTAGCAGTTCTATATAGGTATGCTGCTAATACTATTTCTGGTGCAAAAGCACTCTGTGTTGTACAAGATACTAATATCTAGATTCAGGTCCCGGAATTCAGGTACACCTGAAGAATGCCTATCAACACCATTGCATTTGGTTTCTCAACTTCATGGCGGCCATTTACTAGTGCCTTGCTATTATTTAAGAGTATATTCTGGTGCCCACATACACTCGCAACGTGCATGTGAACTATTTCTTTTGTGTCACATAAAGTTCATGGTTGCAAGAGTTACTGATATGTCATAAGACCAAAATTTGTCCACGTAAGTGCTGTGAAATTTTTTCCCCTGTGGCCATATCAAACTTTCATGTGCTATTATGTCTGAATTCAATATCTTTGTCATTTCCTTACAATTTGGATTTGGCTGGAATTTTAACACTCAGATTGGGATTATGGTGAATCTATAATTTTGAAATATGAAAGTACAAGTCATGAAATAGATTCTAGTATGACAAAAAGTCATTTTTTAATAAATCAAGAGAAATGCTTTTCATATATTACCCTACACAGGTTAAACCTATTGGTTCTCGCCACTGGCGTAACAGGCGCAGGGGGGGGGGGGGGGGGGCATGGTTGTCCCCCCTGAAGACCTTTGGCGGCCGGGCGGAAAAAATTGGGCAAAATCATGCTAAATCAGCTGTTTTTAGCCCTCTGACCGGGAAAAATTGGCCTTTTGGACCCCCCTTAGAGGGAAAATTTCCCAAGCTTGGGATCGTAGGCCCGATACGCCCTGGTTCTTGGGGCAAATTGATAGTCTGGGCCATTGGAAGAGGATATTTTTACACAGGTAAATTGTAGGCTAACTTTTAAGTTTGCTGTAACTTAATCAACAAATATGTTTATTACATGAATATCATAGACTCGTACTCATTTATATTAAAACCACAAAGGTCACAGACCAGTCAAACAACATGCATACTGTGGGAAGCAACTCCAGCATGTGTTTTCTTGTGTTAAACACCATTCTGTGTCGTCTGCTGAATTAATGTCGCTGGAGTCATTAATTATAAAATTGTTTTGTTTACTCATAAGCGCACCGATTTTGCTTTAATAATTTCAGGTGAGGGCTAATGTATATGCAGGCTCTACAACCATGCAAAAATATCAATTTTGAAAAAACTAGAGGGCACACTATTTTTCAAATGTGCCAGTGTTTCTTTTAGTGTTGAAGTTGTAACAAACACCATTGTGATTAATCATATGGTATTTGTTGATGTGTTTCATTTATATGAAGGATATGTAGGGACAAAATGGTGGTATTCATGTTTTAAAAAAGAAGAAATTAATTTTTTTTTTTAATTTTTTGTTTTGCAGATGGAGTAGACTGCAGATGGAGTAAACTACAAGTACACAGCAACAATGGCAGCATTGTCACCCTTGGTAACCAGATGTCAAAGGTCATTGCATTAGAAGGGTCATCCTGAAGCTACAACTGAAGTGTAATCAGGACTGATGTAATGTCTGAATAACAGTTGTTATATACAAATGTTCCAGTAATATTTATTGAAATAAAAATCTTGGTGTCCTATTTCCTTGCATAAACATGGTAATGAATTAAATGAGTTAATTATAGTCCAAACTGCATAAGTACAAAAGTGGAGTTTTAGACATATATGGTCAAAGTTTATGTAGGCCTGTCAGTTTATTTTGTATCTTGAAAAATGCTGTCATGAATGTCCTTTTTAAGATGGGAAAAATTATCTACCTCATTTTGCGGTTTTTGTCTTAAATTGAATGAAGTCCATTTTGTTGTATATATATGAGTTTCCTTAAAAGTTTTCAGCATGCCATATATCAAAATGTATTTGTTCGTGTAACATAGTTGAAAGATCGCATTTCATTTTCTGTTGAGTGCAAGAAGGAAAACGGAATAGCTTTGTTATCCACAATTCTTAAACAGGACTGAAAAGGACTTCTGACATAAAACTTTAAATAGTACAGGGAAGCTCTTGTAGGTAACACCCTCCATTACGGATTGGCTGCTTTTTAACTTTGTATTTGGATTTACTCATAGCTTTAATTGGAACTTTTGTTTTTATTTTGTTTGTAGCTAAAAGTATTAATTTTACCTTTCGATAACAGTTTATTTAAGTACTGTTGATTTCAGAAATGTAAAAGATGGGACAAAAGGGGACAAAAATGACATTTTAGACCAGTTGTGTATGCTCTAAGCAGTTTGCTGGTATATTTAGCAAAAAAATTGTACAAATTGAACCTAGTGAGGAAGACTATGAAATGAAGAACAAGTAATGGACAAGAAGGCCTTCCATGTACACTTTATACAAAGCACCCAATAATGTACTTGACAAAATAACCAACTATTGAAATGCCCACAGAAACACCCTTCAACACACAATGAACAATAACTAACAATATAAGTGGGAATTTCCATGGTATTTAACATTTTATGTCACTTCTATTATATAAAGCATATTTACATGTCATCTAAATTTAAATTTAAAAAAAAAAAAAAAAAAAATAAAGAATATGAAGATTTTTGCAACCAAACATTGGATGAATTTTTTATGGTGTATACTATATACTTCATTTAAATTTGTACACACTACACTATACCATCATTTGAATTTCCAATCCTGTGTTTGATCAATTACATGGTAAGACATATCATCTAGTGTATAAAATGCAGGTAAAGAAATTAAAATGGCGCTGTGATTCTTAATGACGCAAGACTCTACAGTTACCTGGCCTGCTAGATTTCAGTATAATATTCACACTGCCTTTAGCCCTAAAATATCTTTCCATGCAAGACTGCTTTATTAACCTTTTTGCGTAAGTCAATTTTGTCTAATTCCCAAGAAAATACCAATAAAATTATAACAAAGATTACAAAGTATTGTAATAATATTTTCATGATATTCTTCTAGCCGTCACCTGAAAAGAACAGAACTAGAAAATAAATTCATAGTCATTGATACTCTTAAAGAAATTAGGTATTTAAGTGTTAAAATTGTGTGTCATTCAGCAATACAAGAGATATACAGAGGCCCGTCAATTTAAAAGGGTTTACTTGGAATACAAAACTGGCAGAAAATTGAAAGGGAAATGTGTTATAAAACCCATTTCTGTAACCCCAAATTTCCTTGTATAATTTCCTTGCTGATCAAATGTTCTTAGAATAACACAGGCAAAGTAATTTATACACTGTCAAAATTGGAACAGTAGAAATTCCGGTCCATCAATTTTCCATCTGCACCACAGATGGGACTAGCACAAACATTGAGTGTTTGAATATTATTGATGGTGATCAGGTATCAGGCAGTATATCATATGCTGAACTGATCATACTGGCAACACGAACAACAACCTTAGGTATCAGAAATTCAAAATACCTCTACATTATGACCATTTGCATGATAACGTAAAAAGGAGATCTTCCTGTTTGGAGTCCTTTAACTCCATGAGCTTCTGGTGGGAACAACTTAGTTTATTTTGTAGAATCTGTTGGGGGGAAAATGTTTTTTGTTTTAGATCACATAATTTGTGTGTTCCAACCTATAAGGTATGTATTGTTTTGTCGCCCTTCCTAGACGATGTAAAGCGTGGTGGAACAATTAAGTGAATTAATTTTTCATGGCATTAATGCGCAAATAGGCTCAAAACTATGCCAATAAGGAAAGAGGAGAGTAGTGGTTACTAGTTAGATTACAAGATGCTAAGAAAATCTCATTCCACATAAACATGTTTGTTTTATTATTATTATTTTAATATCCTAAGTTTCTATGAAGAAGTGTAGAAAAATGTGATTTAGGTGATTGTTAACCTATTATAGTAAATATTTACAACTAAGCATTTCTTCAATGGATCAAACAGCAGTATTTGGACGAAATAGTTTGCGAAAAAAAATTGCAAAGCCTGACAGAATTATCTTCCTTGGCTTGCTGTATTTTGCAAAATGAAACAAAATGGGCCCACTGCACCCAATGGTTTTGAAATATCCCCCCCCCCCAAGTATCAAAGTGTATGATGGCATATGTAATCCATTGCATGCAGTGAGCCTCATTCGGTTTGTTTCCCAAAATGCAGTAAGCCATCTTCCTTTAATGTGTACAGTATCAAACTTTTTTGTTGTTGCAATTTTTAGTATTTTTTAAAAGAGTATAATTTGCCAAATGTAGATGTCTCATGTTAACATTGAAATTTGTTCTCGTTTTGATGTAGCTGAAGTGTGAATCCTCCTCTTTGTGGTCTAATCCAAGTCATGTTTCTTGACATTTATTATGTATTATGCATATTTATGAACATACTTGTTTGCAAAGTATTTGGTGTTGATTTCTTTTTATACTTATATTTTAAAAAGTGCAAAAATATGATTAGCTTTGTCATGGAGAGACAGATTTAGTATACCCATTGGACAATTTTATTTAATGTGGTGTATGTCAGAAGTATTTTTGATAATATTGGAGTGTTTTTACCCTACTTGTGTGTCTTCTAACCCTTACTTTTAAATACACTGTTAATATTAATATCCATATATGTTGTTTATTATTATAATTACTATTACCACTTGTAAGTATTTTAAGATATGTTTGATATAGCTATTCATATTGGAACATGCTTGTATGTATTGGTTTAAATACTGTGAATAATTTTTAACTTTCTCACTAGCATAAAAATAGAGTTACCAGTTTGAAAAACTGGATGTATTATTGTTTATAAATGATATATACTATATTCACCATAAGATGGAACATGACGTTTGATAAAATACATTGAGATAACACTAGGGAAGGCCAAGGTCATAATGCAACCCTAGAGTGAATATACTATAGTAGCTATAGTGTATTTTGCCCAAACTTGGTGCCTCTCCTCTAACAAAATGTGTGAATATACGTGACAAACTAAATGGGGTCATGTTCACCTTACACTGAATAGGGTATAGTTCCCTCTAGGATTGATTGGTTTGGTATGTTAGAACAGGCTGAATGGGTATGGTTGCATGCCATAGCATACATTTAATAATTCACGGAGGGTGCAGTTTTTTCAGTTATTTTTTTATTTTTCACTTTGATGACTGCATCCAGACAGGGTTACTTATATTGGCGTACACTTAGAAGCATGCAGTATTACAATACTGTGGATAACCACAAGTTGGGTAAAAGAAAAGGAATATCAACTGTAATAAGTCTCCCTTAATGGACACTTCTGTCTGAAAACAAAACAAAAATAAAGTGAATCAATTTTGATAAGAACGGAAATGTTAGTACTTTTTACTTTCAGTTGGGATATTACACACACGCGCATACGCACGCACTAACGCACACAAACGAGCGAGAGCACGTGCACACTTTCAGGTGAAAACATTAGGACAAAGTGAATGGGTAAACTAGAAGAATACACAAGGTAAGCATTCAAGGTTGTGTTTGTCAAGCAAAAGAAGACTGCCATAATTTGTTTAAAAAACGGAACGATCCGAACTGCATTTTTCATATACGTCAGAAATATTGCTGTTGAGAAGGATGATATCAAAAATTTATGCCAAGTTGTGTGAGGGTGCTACACATCTTTTGCAGTTCAAAAACCACATCCGGGTATTTCATTGTGGTTAGCTGCATAATGTAGCACACACACACAGTGTCCGTTATACGAATTTTTGTGATGAAGTGCGATCCAATTAATGCTTGAAAGTGCGACGAACGCAGATACATGACAGAGAGCCGTTTTACTTGTGAACCAGGTGGAATCTTAATTTTATGCTCGATGCACAAAATATTTTTGCAATTATCAACTTTGTTGCTGAAATAAATGCTCTACTGGTTAGATTGTATCGGTATAATGATGGATCATTTCAAATTCCAAGGATTGTCATCTAGATATCAGCGTCCTTCAAGTGGGCCTTCTAAGTTGAGTGACCACCAAGCCAACATTAAGAGGTTGCACAATTTTTAAGATTATCTCGGTAATGAAGAGCTAGAAAATTGTAAAGTACCCGTGAAAGTATTTTGATAAGTTAATTACACCGTAACTTTTTTCTTTAGTTAAAAAGTGTAGCACTAGTAGGGAAATCAAGTGGAAATATATAGAATGATGGGTTTTAATATTGTATTTATTTGGCTACAGGTTCTTTTGTGTTGCACATGGGCATTTTAATTGAGACACAAAATACGTTTCGCAATATCTGCGATTTTAATGCGATACAAATATGTTTTCGCGGTATACATGGATAATTCTATGCACATTTTACTATGACAATGCAGAGTAGCATCAGCAGGGGAACATTGCGTTCACTTGTATTGTGACTGATCAGTCTAATTATTTTGGGATAAACCAAATATTAAAGTTGCAGCGGCGGTTCCATTTTTGAGCAATATGTACATAAAATATTGGCACCCCACTGGTGGTTACGTTTCAAATATAATTTCTCTTGTCTAAAAGTAAGATTTCAACTATTTATGACTGCTTTCTGCACCAACATTTAAGTGAATTTAAAGTGCATCTCAACAGTCAAACACCGTACACTAATTTTGTTTTAAAGTAGTACTCTCCCACAAGTACATTCTTCATTCCATTGTTTAAGTTTGCGTAAACGTCATTTTCTTAGTTTGTTCTTGTTGAAGCAATTGCGTGGTAGAGTATTACTGAGGACCAATAGTGTTTTAGTTCTGTAGTTACCTCATAGTCACACCCATGATAACGATCTGACTTCTGGGGAAAGTAATTCACGTTATGTATGATGTTATGTTTCTTTTCTTGTCAATCTATTTTAAATGTTTTGGAATTAATACTTATAACCGTCAGCTGCATTTCGTCAGTGTGTATAGATAGACTGTGTATAGAATATAGAATATATTAGACATCAAGAGTATTCAAACACCTTACTGAGATTTTTTTTGTACAGCTATTCTACCAAGTGTAACGTATAGTTGAAGTTTCTGTGTGATAATCAATGTCGCATGGCGTTACCTACTTTGCGTCATCGTTACCACTCTTCCCTTGAATCTTTACTTCACACTTTACCAACATATTGATAATTATCCTGTACATGTTTTTTATACAAACAAAATACAGAATGTGCGAACCTTTTAGCGCCTTACAGTTTTATAATGAAAAATACGTGACCTATACGAGTATTGTTCGACGCTATGCTGTGTTAGAAACCCGGTAAGCAGTAGCTGATGAATGTATTTATCATAAATAATTCACCCTCCCATCCAGGAAATACGATTCAGCCATCTTTTCACATGTTGGCGCTATACTGAATTTTATGGTAGTGTATTTTAGTCTGGTAGAAAACAATTATTGCAATGTCGATAGTTGTAGCGAGGACAATACGAAAATCCAATCTTGACTATCAACACTTTTTATATCGTACATACCAGTGGTACTTGGATTTTTTTAATCCTTTATTCTTCGCCATTACGTAATCCCGTAAATTTGAACCTGCTTATAGTGCTGTAGTATTAAATGTTTGAAAGCAGTGTATTTCCTGGTCACTTGAACTGCAAGTGAAACGTTAAGCTACACACCTTTAAAATTGAGGATAAAGCAAGCAAATATAAACAACTAAAAGATAAATGGCTAGTTGGTAGTGAAATTAGTGTAACACATCAATATGGCAAGGCTGGCGATGAGTATGTGTGACGACAGTTCTTAACTAATCAAATCGGCAACGTTTACTTCCATCTGCGTCAACGCAATTTTTATGTTTCTTATTGATGTGATACTGTTGAAGTTTGTATTTATAAGTTTATATATGTATAGTACATTGAACGTAGGTGGACTAAACGTTGCCGATAATCAGGTCAAATCCGTATGGCCGTTAATACCAATTTAAAAGGCGAATATTTAAAGGCAAATATATAAATACTAATTAAGAGAAGTCGTCATCAGCGTTGATCTTTATATGAAAGGTGACACTCATTTGCAAACAAAAACGGGCGTTGCGTAGAATGTATAAGACCAGGAATGCTGTGTATCACATACGTTTTTCAAAGCTTTCATCTTCTCGCTTACAATTATTCTATTGTAATGAAAATGTAATGAAAAATGCCTTAAATACATCATAATAAAAATATATATATATAAATATTTGACTTTAATGCATCTGTTGGATTTACTGTAAATGATGTGATAACTTTTACAGCTGTGCGTGCAAGGTTCAAATAGCCAATGTTTTCACAAAACTGCATTATGGTGTTTGACGCGACTGCGCACAATCGGTATCATGTGTCGAATATTGAAGTATGCATATTGCCCAGTGGATTTACTAAACCATTCATTACTTCATTAATATATATATGATAAAGGGGAAAAGCTTCCGCCAGTGTTCATAAGTGATGACAAAAGTGTTATGTTTGCAGGGTGTGTCTATAATAAAGTAACACAAAATCTTGAAATTTTCATTCTAACCGTTCTAACATATTAGGTATGTCATTGGCAACCATCATGGGTATAAGCCGTAGTACTATTAACCTAGTGTGAATGGTATAATAGAAACCTAACGAGGGATGGACGGGAAATGTATTATGTTTAATATGTACATACCATATAATGTGTATATTACCCAATACCCAACTCATATCCGAGCTAATAAAACACTTTCATGGTGGGTCTATGAGTATAAACTAAGATCATTGGACTGTTTGTGTGTTGAATCAGGGAGTGTATGAATCCGACGTAGCAAAAACATGTGCACAAATGCATAAATGGTACGCAAAATTGAATGTTATGAGTGCAATTGTAAGACTGAGGTGAAAGATTGTTATATTCAATGGCGAAGGTTGCTTGTTGAGGGGGTGATCATATCGGCGGAAGAGAGCAAAAATAAAATCAATGCATAAGTCATCATAAAAAATTAAATTCGGCTTAATGTCCCCCAAATAGCATAGAGATATGTGGCACCAGAGAGAACTCAATACGCTTTCTTAGAAAGTAAACTGCATGCGCCCCCCCCCGAAGTTGCCGGCTTTCGCTCCTCTGTTTGATCTTGCCGATTTTGTTTTCATTACGCGAATGAACAACAATTACACATTTTGAGACATTCAGAAATATCATTATCCGTCTTGTACAAACTGCCGTTCGCCTGAGCTTCACTCTGTCCTTCGAAAAGAGCTGAAAAGGTACTTCAACGGCAGCCAAAGACGGAAGATAATCTTTCACATTTTGCAAATGTCTTTAGTCTTTACTAGATTTTGTTGCATATTTAGGGTATCTAATAGTTATATGTAAATTATTCAAATCATTACATAGCGCAAACTGTACGACCTATAGTTGTACCATAAATGTTTTCGCATAAAGTAAAGATTGATGACGCAATTTGCGCACGCTGAAGTGAGATTTTGGCCCACAGTAATATTATGGTACAGGACCACCAATTTTCGACTAGTCCCATGGCCGTCTGTAAGTCATCCAATCTCATTTGCAGACTAACCTTAACACAGGAAAATTGAACAAAAACATGGCATGACTTCAAAACAATGCAATAGGAACAATTTCCGTCTTATACCAGCACATTTATCGAAGTCCGATCTCATCAAAGCAACTAAGATTAACTTTTCAGGTAAGGGATGTGTGGAAAGCATCTTACATGGTGCAGAAACATGGGACTACAGAAGGACCTCCAAGACCAATTAGATGACACTTCTACCACTACTCTTGCAGATTATCTGGAAGAAACATCCCGCCAAACGTCAGATCTTTGGTGATGTACCTCCTATATCTACAATTCTTGCACAGTTTGCTGGACATATTTGCTTTTGAGCCAAGGAGAAGATCATATCAAATCTTCTTTGGAGGCTTCCATCCATGTCTAAGTAGAGGTAGAAGACCACTAACCTACCTATTGTGCTATGCGGAGACGACGGATTCACCTATCATTGCCGCTCCCAGTTCTTTAAGATACCTTGAATGAACTGGGATCAGCAATGCAGGATAAAGACGTTTGACAGAGAAGTGTGGCATTTGCTCGATGCTCGACGGAAGTCGAAGGATGATGATGATAATGATCGTCCGAGGATAAAAGATTTTAAAAGTTATTTGTTTTCCTATCTGCAGTTTAATAAAGGTTGAGGTCGCTCAAAGTCGTGTAAAACATTCAGAAGGCTTAATTTCCTCATAAAATGGTGTCATTTTTTTCGTTTAGTTGTATAAGACCCCAAAATATAATGGTTACAATTCCTTTTGATATTGAGTTTCATAATTATTGCGCAAATTGTAACATGGTGCACATAGTCTTTGTAGGTCACGTCGAAGTTGTCAAAACAGAATGAATTAATATGAATTAATTAATTAACATTCTCTGTTGTGATATAATCAGACACTTTGAAACTAATTGCAAGAAAATCAGAGCATCCAAAACATGCCCAAGGAGGACCATCAACAGTTATAATCCTATAATACTTATTATGGCGTGGATCAGGTAAACATTTTCAATCCTCGAGACTTTCAGGGATGCGCGACTTATTGTGCTATAGCTGTTATGATGTCCCGTGGACGTCAAAGGTCAGAAATACCTTTCAAACGCAAATAAATGAGCCTTGTGCACAAATGATCTGAATTTTATAATATAACAGATTTAATGACTTGTTATCAGAATGGTTCAAGAATTTGGTATGTCCAAAACATAATCACAATAACAACTTTACATGATTTATAAACTAAGATACTTAAGATTCCAAGTTCTCTAGTGTCTATTAGTTGAAGCGTTGCAGTTCAACGATGATATATCCTCCCAGCGAAGACTCCAAAATGACAGCTTGCAAAGTCACACTTAAAACTCCTCAGGAATCCAATGGAATCTTCTCAGTCCTGAAGATAAATTTTGTCCAGCAGTTTAAAACGACAAGGTTTTCCCTCGATGACACTAATTTTCTGCAATACAATCCAGGTATTCTACCACCATCAGTCTGTCGCTAATGTCCTCATATAGGACCACAAACTGGAATCCCTTTTTGATTCCAAAACTGAAGCTCTTATGGCTTAAAAGACGACAGCAAACACTTTAGCTATCAAGCTCCGGCGGCATCCAATATAATATAAATCCTGGCAATATGTAAAGCTCAATCTACCATTATTGTAGATTAAAACTAGCTATAAATAACTATACTGTATAGCTTCCCGGATAATACTGCTGGCCCCTGAGTCTTTCAGTCACAAGTATTTAACTTCTCACAGCTAGATTCCCCTTTCTAACAATAATCATTATATCATCATCATGCATAAACATAACCGAGCACTGTCAAATCAGATTTCACAAAAATTACATCATCTGAATTGCATTACCTCACAATTATAACTTCATGGGGAATTACCTATCCCTCAACGTGTTTTGATCTCAAAGCATAAACAAGTTGACTCAGTTTCTAAGTTTACATCTTGGGTTATCCCCATTCACCTCTTGTGCAATCTATCTAGTTATAAACAACAGGTGCATATCTCAACATAGCACTAGGGGAATTCCCTATTCTGTTTTCAACATAAAGTACTTTTCCCGTGAGAAATCTTTTTCTCAATAAAATTGAAAATCAAATTAATATCTTTAATCAGAAAATGGAGGCTATATAACATAGCATTGTCCAATAGCAACACACTTTATTTTAAAAAGGAACCATAAAACAAATTCGCATCTCTCTAAATAACGACCCTACACGACGGCGGCCACAGTGAACAAAGTACTTGCTTGACAGGCGAACAGAATTCGGCTCTTGTTCCGCTCCCACTGCAGGAAAAAAACTCTTCTCTGAAGTAATTTACAAGAAAATGGCCACAACTCCGCTTAGAACTGCATAAAACTGCTTAGTTTGAGACTTCAAACTTACGATTTATATTATGTCAAAAGTAGGAACGAGTTATGGGGAGATTTCTCGCAATGCAAGGTTAAATTTTAGTTCACCAATTTTACGTACAGAATGCCAGAGACGAGAGGAGTTTTATTCACAAGGAGCGGGCTTAATGTTATTGTCTCGGAAGTATAGATCTAATTCTGAATACATTGGAGACTTGGGATATCGGAGTTTCTCGCACCAAGCAGAAGCCCATTGCCGTAATCTTGGAAAGAACTACGGCCCGAATGACAAGATGACAAAGTGTCGTAATCATGAAAGAATTCTCCGTATCCGAGAAATGCTATCGAGGTGTGTCAGACTAGAACAAAGGTAATAGAGTTCGTTGGATTAAATGTATGCCACTAAACATCATCAGCAGCGTTCATAAGATTTTAAAGCTTTGCTCACTGAGCGGGTGATCGATCGACTTATGCGATACGCGCCTGCTGCATGCACTTGCTAAGCAGACCATTCGCCATTTCCTCGCTCAATTCGGTAAATTTTACGACCGAAAATGCACAATTTCTGTGCAGAAATAACCAAGGTGCCAAGACATTACTTAAAAGATGGTCATGTACCACAACATTAAAAAAGTCAACGAGAAGTACTGTCGAAAATACCTCTAAAAGAAGCATTTCATAAAAAGCAGCTCGTAAAAACTTTCCTTTATTTGGAAAAGCTTTTGCATCGTCATTGCGCTTGCGCGTCTAGAATTTAAGAAACAGCTGCATTAGTGTTAGTAATTGATCGCAAAGTCGACCGATCACCGGCTCAGTGTGAAAAGCCTTACTGTTACGCGTAGGATTTGATGATACGATCAACACAACAGGTAATAACATAAAATTGTTAATCAATTGACTTTGAAAACAAAGGAGCGATTGGATACTGGTCTTTACATTTAAGCTCGTTAGGATTAAGGTAAGGCCCATTAATAATGGACAATGAAATTGTTCAGATTTTAAGAAAGAACACCTGTGGAAAGTGATCTTAATAATACGACTTATAAACAGAAACTGGGGCACGGGGTCTAGAATGCAGGACTTTGTTGGTGCTATAGAGCACATGATACAGAGTAGGAGCAGCAACGGGTACAATGGAATTATGCTGAAAATACGGTACTGACTTTAAGAAACTGTGGACACAGGGTCTAGCTAGAATGCATGACACTGTGGGTGCATTATTGATGGCTTTACAAACATCCTCCTCGCTCAAGAAGTCAAACTCGGAAGTAGTTGGGCCGGGCATGTAACCAAAGGTGGATCATTGTCTGTGAGATTTATTTCCAAGATCATCGTAAGTAGCAAGAGGGTATAGGGCGCTTGCACGGCAGGTCAATAGGTTATCTTGGCCAGACCTGCCTCCAGAACAACCCAAGCATGCAGAGAATACAAAGGAATCACCCGTAGAAATAGCTGAAATGTTCAGGTGAACCAGGTGCGTGCATTGTATTCTTCGCATCCTTGGATGATCTGGAGGGCAAACAAAAGTCCATTCAATATAATTTACCTTCCGTGCAAGGGCCCTATAGTGTTCTTCCCACAATGCAATTCTTCCAATAAAATGTTTGCACTGGTTGTCACGTGAGTTTACAGCGAAAAAAAGTACTTAAAAGAACCAGGGAAGATGTAAGGAACAGGAGATCTATCGGCCGCAAATACTTGAGATAAGCCTATTGATCCCCATTCACTTCTTTTTATCCCAAGTACTTGAAGAGTTGCCTTTGAAGGGATGTGTGCGACCGCTCCAATTGATTGCCTTCGCTGCTTTAACTGAGAATATTCCGATGACAAGCAGTGTTTTCATAAAGAATTTGTTGTTATATTTCTTTTTGCACTTTCCTGTCATTTCCTGTAAATCGAATAAACCTATTCTGATAGTTGAACATTCTAGCAACCATAATTCATAGATGCCAGGAGTGGTAGAAAGCGGTAAAATTTCATATTTGCCATGAAACTCTAGTCGCATTTTATTTGAAATTCCCGCCTGACAAACGTAAGCCGAATAGATCAGCCAAGATCATGGCATGTTAGTAAGGGACCTTTCCCTAAAAATCGGTCAACCGTTAATCTAATTTATCTGCTCCCATCCAGGTTTCTACCTATTGTGTTAAGTGGAGTTAAGCCGCGTTAGAAAACTTCACTGTGAATAAGCGGAAACACGCATATCGTTTTTGAAATGAGTACGATACACCTCCTTTTCCTAACACCTTCCCTGAATGAACAGAACTCACCCCATTGAAATTTAAGACAATTAACAAAGACAATAAAGTGTTGCGCTTTATTCCGTAGAATACATGCACGTGTGAGTTTAGTGGCTCGAATCTCAATGCTCATTGGTCAAGTTTCGAGCCCGCGCATTAACATGCGTATTGGCGGTGCACGTAGGGCTACTAATAGGCAACGGAATGACTCAATGCATATTTGAAGCTTCGTGTGGCCTGGCACACTTAGCATATCAATCTTGTACATGAGTAATGTGATTTAACCTTCAACTCCGTTTCCCCTGGTAATTCTTAAAAACACATAACTTAATTTTAAATGTTCAAACAGCGCAATCCATTTGATCAATTTGCAGATATTTACATGGGAGGATCACAATTTTAGACTAAATTTTACATCACTGCAAACGACAAAATATCTCAGGTATCCAAAGGCTGATTTGAAAAATAATGGCTGGTATTCTGAAAGGGAGTCTAACTTTAGACCAGGGTTAGTCCTACATGAGTGGACCTTTTTTCCTTTCAAAATACTCTGAAAGTTAAATGTAACGGGTGAGAAAATTGCTCATGGATGGGCCATTCTAGCCCAACCATGAGCAATTTTCTCACCTGTTAGAGTGCATTTTTAGAGTATGTTGGAAGGAGAAAGGGTCCACTCTTGTAGGACTAACCCTGGACCTGGTTTAAACCCGGGTCTAAAGTTAGACTCCCTTTTAGAATACCAGCCAATACGTGTACTTAATAGTTTTATGAAAGCTTATTATGTGATACATTTCGATCAACGAAATCCAAGATCTTTCCTTAAAAATAATTGCTTTTCCTCAAAAAAAAGACTAGTCTACGTACTTCTGAGTACCTCTGAGCGGCGCATGCACAGACAGTCTCGTTTTGCCACGTGTATTATATCCTGGATAGGCCGTTGATTTGATCATTATGTTTGTTGTCAGTCGCTCTCAATTTCTTTGACAATTTCAATTAAAAGGACACATGTGGTCCAGTGGATATGACAGCGACTCATGATCTAAAGGTCATTGGTTCGATCCCTGCTGCGGCCAATTTGTTGTGCACTTGGGCAAGGCACTTTATTTCGCTTGCCTCGTCAACCCAAGCGAATTAGGGTAGCTGTTATGAGGAATTTAAGTGCTGATAACATTGTGCGCATGGCCAGCTGTCAGTCTATATAGTTGAGGCAAAATGATTGCGACGATTTCCTGACGGCAGCGTAATAATAATAGGTAATATCGAAGTGATCTTTTAAAATGTTTAAGAATGTCGCTTTATAAAAGCCAATATGTTATTATTATAGAGATCGTATATGCAAGCTTTAAAAACCGGAATATATGGGATATATTGTGTCCTCAACTTTGAAAATTGGGGATAAGAGCCCATGTCTGCAGTTATTCCTAACAGGTCAAAGTGACCCAAACGGAATTCCGGTGTGTTTTCGACATGTCTTTGTATGATCTATTAAAAATGAACATGTGCATTCAAATCCCATAGCTAACTTATCAAAAGGAAATCACATCATTGTCGTTGTTGTTGTTTCTATCTCCCTCCCCGCCCCTCTATCACTCTCACTCCCTCTCTCTTGTATTTCTATCCCCCTATTAGTTCCACCCTAGCAAAGGATGACTGTTAGGTTTGGTTTTTTCGAGTTTTATCTTATATACTGCATCGACAACGTTTGCATTTTTACGGTTGCAATGTTGGATTAGAAGGCGAAGGTTTTTCAGATAGAATACAAAATGACATGTACAAAGAATGCTTGTGATATTTGGTTCTGAAAACTGTTTGTTTAGTTCCACATGTGAATGATGCAGACCGCCTTGACTGTGCACGCAGCGGCAAAGTTGGCTGGAGACGGCATAGTAAATCTCTTGTTTCCAGACGGTATCTTTCCATTACTGGTGACCACATGAAGCATGTCATTCTGGTTCTGTGGGTCGTAGCAAATCACAGCCATGTGATAAAACCATCCGGGTTGCCCACCAGAACATGTGACGTTGTATTGGATAAACTGCTGCTCGCTGATCTTAGGGCTTATGCTGTAACTCTGCGATATCTCGTCATTGATGACATTCGCTGATGATTGCTGAGATGCAGCTTGAAAGGTCGGCTGAATTTGAAAGTAGCTCCCAGATTCGGACGGTTTTTTGCACCCGATGGACACGTTGAAATTATATGAGCTACTGTTGGATATATTCTGAGAGGTGGTATACGTTGAACTCGAGTAAAGACGGGGATGGTACTGAGGTGAAGAGAACTCGGCGGAATACTTATCCAACTGACGTAGCGAGTGGTATTTATAACCGTCGAAGATCAATGTGTGAATATTCTGCCTGTAGGCGGAAGAGAAAGTGGCACTTGATTTCTCTATTGCGATTAACTGATCTGGTGTTAGATGGGCCGGGCGAATATACCTCAATGGTTCATAAATCGTTTCTGGAGGCTTCGTCTTGCCATTACGCCGAATCTCCGCATTGATCCACTTCAAGACACTTTGAAAAACGGTGTACTCATCTTCAACCACTATCTTCCAGGTATCCAGAAGGTGGCAAACCTGGCGCAACTCTAGGGACAGCCACATCGGACTGGAAATCACCTTCTGGAAGTCTATGCGCAGAACATCATACAAGCGCAGAACAATTGACTGCAGTTGATATTCCTCGGCAAAAGACAACCAAGACAAGGCAGCGTTGAAATCGGTAGCTGTAATTCTTTCGTGGATGAATTGCTCGCATGATACGTGCAGACCACGAACGTTGTATTTATCAGCGAGCCTATACAACGCCACCAAGTTGTCATTGTTGACTGTAACTCGGCCGCTGTACAAGAATTTCAAAAAGTGTCCGAAGACTTCAGAGCATTCCTCGTTTTCTTCTAAAGACACATTTTTTTGTTTGGACTCCATCCACGCTGATTCAGAGAACATTGCCCGAAAAACCTCGCTGTTGACTGCTAACAAAAACTTATGGGCGTAAAATCGCTTCGTACCCACTTTCAGAGTGATATCGCTAAGCTCAGGGCTATTATAGAATACGGTAATGTTACGAATGTAGTCTTCCTGAGAACCGATTTCCTTGGATTCCTCATATGAAGCGACCTTGTTGGACTTAGTTTTCACAACTGCCATTTCTGAAAAATATAATAGCAACTACCGTTATACTGTGGCGTCAAGATTAAAATAAGTTGAAAACTTGAGAAATTTTGTTAAAAACAATTTATTATTTTGTAATAAAAAATTAAAAAATAATTTTTCTCCTCTCAAATTTTGTTAAATTAAAGTTTGAAAAGTCATGACCTAGCTTGTTATTCATGATACCATTTAGGGGTGGCTTCACAAATTCACTGGCGGTTCATGACGGTTTAACCGTGTTTAATTGTTTGCAACAATAGGAACCGGTTCCATCCGGAAAGAACCAGGGCGTAGAACTGGCGGTTGAGTTTTCAATCCGCCCCTTAATAGACGGTGGTTTAACAAATTATGTATAGTGCTGCAGTATCAGTTGAAAATGGGCCTTGGATTTCTACCAACCAGGCCCGGAATAATATAATTTGCAATTATAGCTAAAATTGATCATTGGGTTGTGTAGTTCATGAAAATACGTGATGACAAAATTTAAAGTGATGGCAATTTGCATAAACCAACATTTTCCAAAACGGCCGCTATTTTAAAGGTAATAGCACTACTTTGGCGACTTAGTGTCAAAATGTATGTTGTCTGGGTTCAATATACAACGCCATTTTCAAGATGGCCGACATCTCATCTAAGAAAACCGCATATTTCTTATTACATAATGTAAGATGATGATTTTGGTGTCAAAATGAGTGTTTTCTGGGTCAAGGAGAAGATAAACTACAGGAAACTATACTTAAAAAAATGATAGCAACTGCGTTCAGAGGCTTTTTCAGAATTGGGAAACTGGCAGGGGCGCCTCATCAGAGGAAATTGCTGGTCATAGAAAATCCTATGGCAGCTAAGCAGGTGGCGCTGTGTATAAATGGCACTGTCAATCTCAAAATCTGCCACCCATTGAAGAACTCTGTTATTTTCACTGCCCCCTTTGGTAGGGCTGACTTGGAAGTAGGGGTTGGTCCTTCTACGTCGAGTGAGAAGGAAGTAACTGGAGGGCTTTTTATTTTTTATGAGAACATGGAAAGAATCCCTGGGGTGCAAGGTTGAGTGGTAGTATTACAAAACAATGAACCAATCAGTGGAAATGGCATTCCATATGAAGTTGTTGGTAAAGTGTAACTATTTGGCCTGTTTTGTGTTTGCTGAATGATGTCCCTAAGACCCAGTTTCCATGGGCAGACTGGATGCTTGGCTTGTACCCTGAATAAATCGGGGCCAAACGATAGATGTTACTAGGCCTGATGGAGGACTAGGTGTTGTTTGAAAGTAGTTTGAAATGGGCACATGACCCGAAGGAACCTAAGAGATAGGACCTGAGACAGGAGGTGGGAGGAACCTTTTTGCATCAAGCTAGGATAGAGGTGCAAAGTGGGGGATGACTGAGACCAATGGAATTAGAGCAAGAGTGAAAACTCTGTGACATACCTGAAACTAACTTGATATCAACAAACCGAAATAGAAAAGAAATGAAATTACGAAAGAAGTGGGGGAAGGTTGGGTACTGGCCGGCGCGGAGAGGAGACTGGGATTAGTCATGGTAGATGAGGTTGGGGTCACTCGCGTTCCAGTATTTATATTTACTTTCTGTGCTTTCTTTGCACTTGCTGGCTGGCTTGATCTTTTCCTTTTTGGTGCCATGTCTGTCTGTAAGGATGAAGAAATTGAAAGCCTGGGTGGAGTACGCAACATCTTTTAGGGCCCTTTAACACATTTCAGATGCTAACAGTGAAAAAAAGTGAGGCTCTTGAGATATCCAAGTGCCGCCCAATATGGCTGCCAAAAGGTCAAATTTTAAAAAAATGGCATATATAGAGCCTAAAAATGGATAAAAGCATAAATGAATCATGCAAGTAGATTTTCCGCTTTGTCAATTCTTTTGTGGAATTTCAGTTTACACTATACATCAATTCAGGATGGCGTCCAATATGGCTGTCAAAATTGAAAAATTAATGAAAAGTTCATATATCGTCCCAAAATAATCATAAATATAACAAAGAAACACAAAATATTGTGTTAGGACAATCAAAACCCCATGCTATGCCTATTGGAAATGTTATCTTAATTCAAATCCAAAATGGCCGCCAAAAATCATCCAAAATGGCCGACAAAATGGGAAAATTGTAAATAAAATCGTAGTTTCATAGAAATAACGATTAATATCGTAAAGAAACGACAAGATACTGAACAAGGGCCATTGTGAAGTTATGCAAGTATATTTGGGATATCATCTTGCTTCAAATCCAAGTTAGCCGCCAATATGACCTGATCCTTCAAAGCTCTTTTAAATCTATGAATTGCCATATATCTGTAATATATTTAGTCAACAATGTCAAAATTATGAATACAATATAAAGGTAGCATTATATGGGTGACATTTAGACTCATGTCTGGCATTTCTGCTTTGCTAACATGCTTAAAATTCAAGTGTCAGCAAAGTATTAAGGTATATCATTCCAAAAATATGTGGCAACGTGTCATCAAAAGTAATATGTCTTTGAACATGAAGAATTCATATCTGACATTTTTGTTTTGTTAACTGCATGAATTAAAGACGGCAGCCAATATAGCTGCGTTCAAAACCTTCATCAAACTGAAGATTACAAGTTAAGATTAAAGTGTGAGATATGTCTTTGACCATTAGAAACTCATATCTGGCATTTTGGTTTTGTTATTAACATGTTTAAAATTCAAAATTACATCCAATATGGTCAACTTCAAAATCTTTAAAGCCTACAAACTGTCCTAAATTTGTACATATTTAATTATATCATCCCAAAATTAAATAAACGTGTAAGTTGAAGAATAATACATATGATCCCGCTCATTGAACCTCATATCAGACTTTTTAATTTGTTAATATGCTAAAACATGAAAGGGGCAGCCACTATGGTGCCTTCAAGACCTTTGAAATCTGCAAATTATCATATTCTGTATAATATAGTTATCATACCATCCAAAACTTATGATGAAAGTGCATATTTAAGTATAACAGATATACCTTTGACCATTACAAACTCGAATGGTCTTTTGTTTTGTTAGCAAGCCTCAAAGTGAATTAAAAACTTGACAAATACAAATTCACTTCTTTTATTTTTATTATGTAATGTTATATCATCCCAAAATTATGATAAAAATGCAAAATAATGTATGGCATGTGTCTTTGATTAAAAAAGAAAACATATGTGTCCTTTGTTTGTTTGTTGACATTAAGATCGGAATGCAGACAAATGGCTGCCGTTAAAGAGTTTTAAAACCTGCAATTCACATAAATCCAGACTACAGAATTGAGTGGTTCTCCGAACCACTGTGGCTTCTAGGGTCAGTGGTCTTCACCTTGCGGAATCCCTGTTCCTAGGAATAGTAGTCCTTGCTTTAATGTTGCTTGTTTTTATATATATAGCTTAACAGGACTATATTTCCTACGGGACTATAGTACCTTTTATACCAGCGAAAAGTAGCCATTGTCCCCCGTTGTCCAGTACTAAGGTCAGACAATATGTATGAATGAATAGACATGTCTAATAGTGTATGATAAATGGTATAAAACAGAGCGCTGGTCGTCAACCGCCTTCATGGTCTAGCAGTAAGGTCTCTCCGACTTGCAACGTAACTGATCCACGTTCGAATCCAAAGTGGCTATTTTTATATTTTAAACACTGTCCAATTGGATCACACACCACAAATTACACAAAGGAAGTAGATCATCTCTTAATGACACCATGTGAACTACCTATATGATACAATCTTTGTTTTGAAATGCAGATGAACAACAAAACATAGAAAATATATATATAGAAGCTTGTCACCAAAACTAGTAAAGAACACCTGGGACCATCTCAATATAGCACTATAGGGGAATTCCATTTTCTCCTGCATGATGGAATGAGTAATTCTACAGTTGAAGGAAATCTGTCTTCAAGTAGTAAAAATAGACAAAGTAAATAATAGATTTTAATCACAAAATGAGGATACTATAGCATCCTCTGCCTTAAAAAGATTTCAATGACATGAAAAACACACGAAATTGGTTTATACCATTTTGTGGGTTACTTATACAGTTTGCCCAATGCAAATGTACACTTTTCTAACACTTGTTCATGCACTTCTGCACTCAGTCTACATTCAAAGTTGTAACACTATATTTCTGATAAAAAATAGGCAGCTCTGGACAAGGCATCTGCCAAGACATAATTATTATTTACCTTTGATATGACTTATGTCCAGGTTGTACTCTTGTTGAGTCAAGCTCCACCTTACAAGGCTTTGATTTCATTAGGTGAATGAAAAATGTGTCATTTTGCATCTTTAAGTAACATATATCTCCACAAACATGCTCTCAAAAGCTTGGTATAATAGCTTTGATATGCTACAAAGATCATGCAGTATTTGACATAAAAGTGGTTCGTTTTGTGCTCTGTCCGCTGATTTACATTAAAATAAACTCTGTTCGGCTAAGTAAATCAGTCTCCCAAAGTGAACCGGACTACATTTGACCTGTCTTCGCCCTCATCGCTCACGAAAATATCGACAACTAAAGTAACTCGATACATGTATCGGTTTCGGGAAGAGTTGAATGAAAGCATGAAATATGCAGAAACAAGCTTTAGTGACAACCTTTCGACAGAAAAAAAGCTTTATCTTATTTTGTAGACCAAAACATGTCACATCTTTGAAAAAAAGTGTTTCAAATAACTCTTTCCATTTATGTCTAGGTATTACACCATTAAGATACCACTTAAAGCCACAATCAGTTTTTTTTTTTTCAAACAAAATGCCCATTTTGTCTCCAAATTGCTGTGCTAGTTCATATCAAGCCCTTACATCACTGTGTTCTTTATAAAAACAGACACTAAAGCATTTTAAAGCGGTATTAAAGATGCCATTTACGACTGTTTTGTTATTAGTAGCAGTCGGTTACCTATTACGTAATCGGTGACCGATCTACTGCACTGAACGTGTGTGTGAGTGGTGCGTAGAGAACAAACACATTCTACAGAAATCATCAATTAATTCAAAAATAATTGCTAATCCCAATGTCATTCCCACTCAAATATGTTGTTGCAGCATATCTTCCCTCTAACATTCTAAAACGGAATCGAAAAATATAATAAGATGTAGGTGGTAGCTATCGCGTGAGATAATTGTAAGTCATCTCACAAAATGAGCACGTTTTCGAGCACCTTTCAACGCCCCATTGGAAACGCATGGTAAACATAGACCCCGCCGCTTGGCACTTTTGATGATTTAGCATTTAGTGACTAACGGGTACTACCGAAACTGTGTAAATCGGGAGCGTTCGTGAATGGTTACAGGCCTTCAGAGTGTGAGTTTTTGGAAAGTTCTGATGGCAAGCTACAGCTGGGTGTTTGTTGATTGTGAATCAGATGTGTGGTTGCTGAGTTATGGATTTTTGAAAAATTCACGATTTTTTTTCTCCACAACGAAAATATTTCCAGAAAATCAACAAGATATGCTAGATTACATATTGATCAAAGAATTTATGTATTTTTACAAGCAATTTGATCACTAACAGCGCTCCGAAAAGAAGACTAATATGAGTAATGCGTAAAGTGCCAACAAGAAACCAGCTTGCACGCCAAACTTGACGCTTGAAATGGGCAACCTATTATTGGGCCATGTGGCGCTCACGTGGCCACGTAGCGCCGCTGTGACAGTTGTGATGTAAAGATCGCAAATATAAAGTTTGTATCTCAGTGAAATATGAAGTTGTAATACATCCTATTGACATAAAACCTCCGATTGTGCCGTATTGTGGGGAAGAAAGGCCGCTTTCGTAGCGGGGTATGGCTTCGATGTTAGGGAAGCCTTATAAAACCAAATGGGGGGTGGGGGGTCACTCCAACATGAAATTCATAGGGGTGTAAGGCTAGCGCTTTCAAACCCAGAGGCATCCGGTAACATGGAAAAATAGAGGTATTTGGGTGAGAGAGACACAGCAAAATTGCCCAAAATAGGTAAAATTAAAAAAAAAAAAAAAAAAAAAAAAAAAAAAAGTCAAAATTGGCAAAAAGTAGGGTTAATTTCAAAATTCTCCAAAACATAGGGGCCTTTGGGTAGTGAGAGGGCACACCTTTAAAAATATGGCATCTTTGGGGGACAATGATGCTGAAAATGGGGGTCTAAACAGCCTTATATGCATTTTGCGCCATTTTGATAACAATATGTAAATTAGGTCATGAAATTAATTTTCAACTCATTATGTACAAAGTTGTGTTTGTACAGGTTGGAAGAAGAACGCATGGAAATTACAGATTGATAGCTTATAAACTTCCTACAAAATGCAAAATTTAATAAAAAATCTCAAATATGCTCATTTTTTGCAACAATTATGCAAATGGGTCGATGTAACAGTTAATACAACTCACTCCTTCATAGTTGTGTGGTAAAGGTTTGAAGGGGAAACCATAAAAAATTTCAGACTGATAGCTTGTAAACTTCTCACAAAATGCAAGAAAAAACAAAACTCTTAAATTTTTTGCACATTTTTGGTTAAAATAATTATGTTATTATGCCAATTTAAGAGCATTAAATAGGCTCATTTGGTTCATAATTATATTTGTTTATGCTCAGAGAAAAAATCCTGAAATTTCAGAAGATTGTTTGGATTGTGATTTTTAAAAAATGCAAATTTTGCTCAGTTTTGGTCAAAATATGCTAATTAGGGTAAAGTAAGGCTATCGAATAGACTTTGTTGCTGCAAAATTCTGTATATGAGTATATTAAGAGAAAATCCTGCAAGTTGCAGAATGATAGTGGGTAAGTTTTTCTTAAAGTTACATTCTTTTTAGAGAAAAATGGTTTTATTTTCATTGAAAAACAGAAAATTTAAACATTTTTCCTAAAAAATCATTCAAATTAGTTGGTAATGGAGAGATAAGTACTTGTAATGTTATGTAATCTGTAGGTACATATATCAGGAACATAACCTAAAAAATCAAGTGTATACCTTTTATCGTGGAGATTCTGTACATATTTTTGTGTTAAAAGAGGACACTACCATGGTGCCATGGCAAAATAAAGAAAATAAAAGACTTGACCTTTGACATTTGTTCTCCAAATGACTGTTATGTACGAGTACAAATATTTGAATAAGTTTGCAACGGAATGTCCGATTTCAAAAATTCGAAGGTTCTGAGTTGCTGAAGAATCTCTCTTCACAGGACAATACATTTTAAACCCAGGATGCAGACACGATTTAATGAATGCCTATTAGTAGTAAACAAGCATAAGAATCTAAATTCATGATACGGACGTGTTAAGCTCATGTGTTAAGCTCATGGGTCTTTACTGCACCAATTTCCAATACAACAGTATTATGGACTTGATGACAAATAGGGGGAACGATTTGTTTTTATTGTGAAGAAATCGCTGACAATGGCTTTATAAACATAGACATAGTCCCATCATCATGTTGGGCATTTAATTGCTTCCGCTTCTTTGACTGCCCTGCATTTAAAAGGAATCCGTGGACATCATAAAACCTGCCTGATCCAAAGAATGTAACGCGGCTATACCTAACCGGGGAATTATCTTTGCAGCAAATTGAAGCTAATAATACACGCTTTGTAGAGAGATATATGTTACTTAAAGATGCAAAAATGGCGGGCACAATCAGGGTCCAGTTTATTCTGACTCACCCTGTATGTAGGGAGCAGTATGATGTTGCCATATGCACATTTCATCATTCTATGCATATAGATATAAAAATCCCTCACTTCTAAAAATCATATCTGATCATACAAGGCGACTACTGTATACTCATAATCACACATGTAACTTGGCAGACAGACCAATGTATTTCTTAGTGCATTTGGTACACCTGACTGAGTTCTGAGTGTAGAACCATCGCCATCCAATCGATTATTGTTATGAAATTATTTCCGAAGGTTGTGAAGCTTATATAAATTGTATTGTGAATGGCGGGGATTCCCCTACGATAGGCAATTATAACATGCTGCAATGCTAGTTTTATCAGTTCAAAATTGATAGAAGAGACAATAATCTATAATGATTAACTGTCTTCAAACATCGTACCATTGACTTTGATCGAATGTGTGCGCGTAACAAAATCACAATCATAAGTTCCTACATGTGAATGTAAATGATTTCAGTAGTAGAAAAACGTGGCACCTTTCTCGATCAAACACTACTAAAATGCCGAATGTATAGAACAGCAGATCTTTACAAAATTGTTCGATGCATTTGAAGATGTTGTTTCATTTAATAAAAAATTCCAGTTCTGGCAATATAAATAAGAAGGTCATGAAACCTGCCAATAAAGGCATGCTCCATGCCTCTAAAGAAATGTAGGTTTACCTTAATTTGGCACGTTTATCATTACAGCAACAAAGAGGGAAAGGGTGGGTATGCAGGGAGTAGTATAATGTTGCATATGCACACCAGGAAAGGAATAAAGTATAGTTTATGCAATCATATGTTAAAGCCGTTGAAAAGGACGAACTAAACTTGGGTTACAATCTGGATGAACTAAGGCTTTGTCATATAACCTCTCGTTTTTTAATTTAATACCTGAGTTGAAGTGAAAATTTCCCACAGAAGGCCGTGATTTTAAAATTAACATTAAAACTGTGACGATTGTTCATATCGTATTTTAAAACAATATCTAGTTGTCCAGTGCTTAGTCTTTTAAGTGCATACTATGGACAAAACGTTACTCTTTTAAAACTGTTCTTATGAATTAAAGGTGCATTTCGTGACCCCAGCACCTTCTGTTTTATTCATTGTTCACTAGATATTGTTGAGAAAAGCTTATTCACAAAAGTTTAGTTGATCCCGATCTTGCGGTTTTGAATTATGAGCAAAAGCTTGTTTCCCACGGTCCCATAGGCCATTGTGCTATAATTTCTGTTCGTTTACGTGGGTAAGATACTCTGATTGAACATACAAGTTCTTAGTGACATTGATAGAGTTTTGTTACAGAGGATGTCACGATATCTGCCAAAGCAGCTCCAACCAGCCTTTATACGTCATGTTTTCCATTTTACTGTCTTGCCTAGATATTGTAACTGTCCACTTTCTCTATCTTAAATTTCAGAGTCTCATTAGTGTCATAATTAGTCATGTACATGGTTTTGCATTTGTGGATTTTCAGGCCTATCTTCTAGGTATCAGAATTAAGTTTAAGTTGATGTTCTATGTCCTTGACTGAGGCTGTTAACAGGGCAACATCATCAGCAAACCTCAAATCTACCAACAATTCTCCACCTATATTAAGGCCTCTTTCCTTTAATTCTAGTTTCTTGAAGACTTCTTCAATGGCTACGGTAATTATCTTTGGTGATATGGTGTCTCCTTGACACACTCCTCTTTTTAATTTGGATAGGCTTGGAAACATCTACTTATGTAAATTCTATATGATCCCTCGTTGACTGCTCAGTATAAAATCAATCTGACTCCTGGTGTTTCCGTCTGGACTTTCCCAGGTCCAGTATTTGTTCTCCTTCTTTTTGAAGAATGAGCTTGCGACTATAGGCCTAAGTTTCTGTTGTGTGACAAAATCAAGTAGCATTTCTCCTCTGTAATTTCTTTCTCCTATTCCATACATTCCCAAGATAGATTTCGCTTCTGGAAATCTCTTTCTTTCCTATTTTTGCGTTGAAATTTCCCATTACAATGGTATAGGTGGATTTGTTTTCCTTCATTAGCGATGGAATTAAATTCTGGATTTTTAACAGGAATCGAAATTTATTTCCTCAATAAATGGATAGATTAACATTAGAACACTCGTAGGTACGTTCTAAATAACTTGTGTGCCAGAGTCTGCTTAAATAAAGCCGTAATTCGACCAATTCGGGACTCAGTATTTACATGAATGAGCCCCACTGTCCCCAATGTGGTAGGTCCAAATTCGAAAAAGCAGGGACAGTGGGGTATTGCCTCACAAGTAAATTCCGTCCATAATTATTGTGTCAAGAGGGAAATCCTAAATTCATCCTCTCGATGGAGTTGAATGAGCGGTGTTAATGTGTTTGATGAAAACTTCAGACCAGAAATACCTATGACACAAGAGAAGGAACCTGTGCACAATATGAAAAATCACTGTAGAAATACCACGTAACAGGATTTGTTTCCCCGGCAATCGGTCCAAATAAATCCCAGCCCCAATGAAAAGAAAAGATTACCATTTATAGCCCACTCCTACTTTCAACAAGCAAATTTCAAAATTACTATGTTAGAGCCTTTATATGAAACCATAAAATTCCTGGGGCGTTTCAATGTGCCAAATGAAAAATACAGCATTGATGTGAAAAGTCTCCCACCCCCACCACCCAAAATGTCAACCGCTGTGCTTTTGGGGCATCATTATGACATTTGGGGCCAAAACACCACAATTATGTTCAGGAGAATGCACAAGAAGTGTTGATTCGTGCTTCCGAATCCCCGAGCGTAGCGAGGGGATTTGGTTAGCACGAATCAATAACTTCGAGTGCTTTCTCCGACATTAAAAACCATTGCATTTTACTACCAATCGTATACACAATTACCGCATATTATTTGTATAGACCTGTGAGATTCGGATTCGGTTGTTTTTTTATAACGTGCTTATAGGCAATTGAATTGTTACACATCTGCTATTTGTATACGAAATCAACACCTTCTTAGTGTTACCTTAGATTCGTATACATATATTATTGATCGCTTATCCAACTGAAATGAAACAAGTGGAGTTATTAGCTGAAACCATGGTTACATGTTGCACACCATTATTTATTGTATAACTGTAATTCGTGATACAACGACTTTTCAAATACGAAATTCTTACACACCCGTTATTTGTATACCTGTAGAATCGTACATAATACACTTGTTTCAATTAGGTTATTAGTACACAGCAAGCGAAGTCCAAGCACAAGCGAGCAGGAAATCTTCCTGTTGCTATATGGCTCGTATGGTTTGCAGCTGGAAAAAAACTTGCTTTGTCGTGATCGGTGTTTTCCATCCAACACATAAAATGGATTGCCGATAATTATCACTCACATCAATATATTTTTGAGTCTGACCACAAGGTGATGTGCTCCACTTGCCTTGCTAAACGAGAAACTGATTAAACTGACTTAAACCTTTGCTCAAAAAGTAGAATCACAGTCCGCATTAATCTTTGGAATAACTGTGGGTTCGTAACTTACCCAGCCCTGAGATGGCTGAAAGCCGTCAATTGTTCGAATCCACGCATCAGTGCATGTAGGGATAGCAGCATTTAGTATGCATATGCATGTGCGTGTCTTGTTTGTCTGGGATTGTCCCAAATTTGCTATCCAGTGGATATAATATTGGAATTACAAATTATCCCATAGTCTTCGAAGTAACTTGCGGGAGTTGATTACTGGAAGAATACGGCAACAATAGATATTTAAGAAACCAGCTATCAGCTCCTGCAGATTCATATACTTTTGGAATATGTTTAACAACGTACGGGACAATTTGATTTTGAATTCTAACTATAATCCTCCGGAAAAGGCCAAGGAAGGAAGTCCGACAAATGTCAAACTGCAGTCCTAAGGTGCGTGATCTCTGTTTTAGACCAAAAATTGTCTCAGCCCTCAGCGCTAAGCGAGCACAAGTTTTTAAAATCGCGTTGCATTAAAATGCTATTTTGAAATGTTGTTCAGAGGGTTTTACTGACAAAAAATTACAACTGGCCGATAAAATGAGCTAAAAGTAAATACAAGAAACAATAATTGCGGGAAGCAGACCTTTTTTGACTTCAAACACGGTTTTCGGGCAAAAGAAGCCTGAGATAGAACCCTTTTGCCATTATTAGTAAAAAGATGAAATGATTCATTATATATGTAGATTTCGTTTGCATAGTTAAATTCCCCTCCAGAATAATTAATATGGGCAAATTTTTCCTGAAGTCCCCCTACATTTTGTGACCTCCTTTGCGTCCCTAAGAATATCAATTTGTAAGTCGCCGTATATGGCCTTCCTAGTGTAAAAAAAATTAGTCACTTTTCTACATTTGAGTCGAACGTATAACTAACACATCATTTGAATAACTAGTCAAACGATGTTTTATAGGAGTATTTTGTAGAGACTGGAGTAATGTTTATTTAACAGTGCAATTTTGCTATTTCCGCTAGAGAATGGATAATATACCAAGGCCTAATCATTATCATATTGATAAATGTACAAGATGAGTGACAATAGAATGAATCAAATACCATCATCGTAATATCACATTAAGGGGACAGTAAATCCCTAATGACAGTTACGTCCTAAACTTCTAACTATATCCTTAATAACACACCTAACAATGACCTGACTTTACATGATGCGTGTAAAGTGAACAAAATCTTTAACTCAATCTCTATTTTAGCCTAGCATAGGCTTAATTTGTTACTCATTATACAGAAGAAAATTAATATTGAAATAAATTTACATAGAACACAAACAAACCAACAAACAAAACAAAAAAACAAAACAAAAACACACAAAAGATATATTAATGGTAACTTTTATAGGCCCATACTATTAGCCATTTCCAAGCTTGCTCGATCTTACGTCACTGGGCAAATTGAAAAAAAAAACACCTTCACTGAAGTACGGTACGACTTTATACAATGACAGGTGTAAAAATTATTGCACGACCACAAAAATTAAAACGCTACACGTGTCAATTGTGTTATATCGTCATTCTTAAACGTGGCAACAACATTACGGACCGAAATGATTTTCCTTAAAAGATGAGAAAACATAATTGGCTCAAAATTAAGCATGTAAACTAAAACAATGTTATATCTTTAAAAAGAGAAATGTTTCTAACGTTATTGTTTGATGCTTATTATAATTTTTCTGTTGTTTTCTACACATACATGTAATAGCAACGTTTCCAATGTTTATTTTTACTATCCCATAGTGTAGTGTAGATTCGTGCAGAAAAGTGTGGACTCGTAGAAAATAATCAACAGGACAACAAAGAACTGACGTCATTGTTGCAATGGGTTTAGAACAACAATTCACATTATGACACTCACCTCTTGTTTCCCGATGTTGAGGTTGATACCGTTTAATTCCTTTTTTTGAATGACTATACTCTGGTCATAAATTTCTGGACAAGTTGCTAGTACGCCCGCCTCCCCCCAAAACAACCGGTTGATTAAACCATTTAGAAATTTTGATTAAATTTGACTGAAGTTACAATTCATGAGTGGGGTTGGGGTTGTCGAAGTACAAAGAGGTGTTGTATCATAGTAATTTCAAGTCTTTGAAAAACTAATTACAAATAATAATAGAAGAGGACCCATTATAGCGCCTCGGGGATCCCAATGTTGATATGTTTGAAGAAGTCCAAAAAGAGTAGAATTAATTCGACTGCTATAATCGCATTTTGGGTGAAGTCTATCAATGAAAGAGAATGGTTACGCAGTCAAATCTTTCTGAATCCAAGATATATTGCTCCTGTTGCACGATCCTCATCCATATTTCAAAATAATCCTGTCCATAAGCAAAGTAGTATCAGGTTTAATGATTGGCTCGAAAATCTGATTGATTATCAGAAAGAAGCCGTTGGCAACAAGGTACGAATACAATTGTTGATTGTTGAACGCTCTTTCGATGATGTTAGAAATGTGGAAGAACGGAAATAGGTCGATAGTTTCACAATCTGACTTTTCACCAGGGTCTTAAATATAGGGGTTGGGTAACTTTGGTTTTTTTTTATTCTGAATGAGAAAAAACTAAGGGAAAGGGTTACAAATAAAAGAAAGAGAATTGCTTATATGTTGGGCCAATAACAACAAGGGTGAAAATCAAACATTTACCCTTTTAGGTCACCAAACTTGACCGAAGATGACCCACTTCACCAATTTCAGGGTCTAACAGCTTAAGAAAACAAAACAGACCCTTTTTCTTTTTACGCATCATTTCACCCTTTGAATTACAAAAGGTCTGTAATAGAGTATAGGTAGGCCTATGATCGACTATCCTCAACAATCCCTTAAATGATCAAACCAAAAGCAACCTAATCAGGAAAAAAATTGAATATTTTAGTCATATTGTCCGACGGACACTTACTACAACCCGTACTTGAATGGAGATCATTATCTGTGAACATTGGATTTTCCACCTTTTATTTTTCAGTTGTAAAAAGTGAGAGATTTCAAATAAAACTAGAATTTCGCGGTTCTCGGTTTCGCGCTTGCTATATCAAAGATCTAAGCTGTGGGCCGACCCATGACCTTTGGACCTGGGCACGTGACCTTTGATATCAGCAAAAATATGGGGATCGCATGGTGCACCTATGACAAAAGGTTGGTTCAATGAACTTCAAGTTTTCAATTTAGATGAATTTTACATTTTAAGCCCATTTTGAACTTGACCTCACAGGACCTTTGACCTGTCAACATGACCTTTGACCTCATCAACAATGACGGATCCCAGGGTGCACATATGACAGGAAGTTTGGTTACCAATTGAAGTTAAAAAACTTTTCAATGAGGTTCAATTAAAAAAAAAACTTAACAATTTGTGACACACACATCCAATGTTGCTGTGGGGGGGTTCGACATACTCCCGCACATCGAGTCTGTTTTGCATGCCAGTTTAAAGAAGAAACGAGTGTCCCCAGCATGAGAGGAGGTCCTAGATACATGCAACATTAACCATTTAGAAATTTTGATAAAATTGACTGAATGTTTTAAAATTCAGCGTGTGTGGGTTGTCTTGAAGTACAAAGAATTTTGTATCATCGTACATTTTACATGTGAAAAAAACTAATCACAAAAATAATAAATTAGAAGAGGACCATTATAGAGCCTCGGGGAATTCCAATGTGAATGTTTGAAGTCGAAAGGTAGAAATTAAGTCGACTGCTTAATACCTTTGTGAAAGTAATGAGAAGAGAATGGTTAACCGCAGTCAAAAGTCTTTCTGAGATCAAGAAATATTGCTC